>JBAMHX010000017.1:5474407-5489176 GCA_037177515.1 Pseudomugil tenellus
ACTCTATGTGTTTGTTGCTCTCTCTCTCTCTCTCTCTCTCTCTCTCTCTCTCTCTCTATATATATATATATATATATAGTTTGTTTGTTTTGTACATCCATATAAGAGGGTGCATGTGTGTGCATGTGCTCTGGCCTGTAATGAGAACAGCCTTATTGTATGTTGGAGGTGTAATCTGAGCCTCAGCAGGCACATTTGTGGGACCGAGGATTTGGCTGACCAAGCACACTTCTGCACCAACCACAACTTTATCAAAAGATCTATACACTCTGCTGTTCCATTTTGAGAATTGTGTCGAGGGAAGAGAGAAAGACTTTTTCCTCCTTTTTTCGCTGCTCTTAGAGAAACCTCCAAACAATGGAAGAAATGCAACACCGTCCTCCAAAAAGGTACACGTTTACTTCAAGTGTTCCTTTTTCTTTTGCAGTGGCCCCCTCAAATAATTCCTTCTCCTGACACTAATCAAAATGAAAGGACCAGTAGAGAAAAGGTCATCTCTTTCCTCAAGTCACTGCTTTTTCAATCAAACCACTGTAATGAACACAGATCCTGCAAGGCCACAGTACAATTGACTGTCCTAGAACTGCACATAGAATATGGACAATAAAAGAAAATATCTTGAGAAAAGTTTAAAAGGATAACATTATTTGGAGGTTTAAATTGCTTGAACTTGATGTATTATCTACAACCTTTGTAGGACAGATGGCTTGTAGTGAGCTGCAGAACTAAACTATAAGAGTCAATAGTGAGCAGCGATCCGTAGTGTGTCACACCAAAACAGAAGCTACCAGCTGTTTTAGTCAACTTGTTGATCTTAGTTTTGTTATCCACACAAATGCTGCTCCCTAATACTGCGTAACATAGAAAAGAACCCTGGTTGAATTCTCAGATAAAACACATAAAGAAGTTTTTTTTTATTTTCATTAAAAGAGTTTCCTCAGAAAGAAGAGCCTTGCCTTGAAAAACACATTTTCTTTTTAATTCAATTTGCTATCCAGCAGGACACCAAAGTATGCTGTACTCAGTGTTTTTTTTATTTTCAATGCAATCAATGAGACACATTTTGTCTTCTTCCCAAAATTAGTAATAAGTTCTTTTGTCTTTTTCACATTCCCTTTCATGAAATCTATATCCCAAAAGCTGACAAATGATATCCATCTGTCTTTTATAAATGCCTCAGGTCAGCAGACCCACAATCCCTGTATTATCTGAGTACTTGCGCCACATATATGTTGGCCAGCTGAAAGTGTAAAGTGAAAATTAAAAATGGGATAAAACAACCAATTTTATCATACTAAGAATAAGACAGAAGATATTGCATAATCCAAGTTTTATTATGGAGCTTAAATTGAATTATCTTGTTTCCTATAAGATGTGGTTTATTGGTATTAAAAGCAATAGAAAAATCATAAAGCACAATGCTCACTAAACTAGCAGTGCATTCATGGTGCTTTTAGGTGTTGTTCAGTGTATACACCCCCCCTTTAAGAAAACTGCGAGGGATCTTAAAAAGCTGAGACTTGACTTCTTATATTCCCAGAAGAGTCTTCCAAAACATTTCATAACATGTGAGATCACGGCTGTGTGTCTAAGGTTTGGGAAAATTAACCATATATGATGTTTGCTACATAGCAGTGATTTTAGATGCAGACATGGACATTAAAAGATTAAATGCAGAATAGCTGACAGTTGAGTGGTACAAACTACGTGTACGTGGGGGCACACCATCCCGATCACCTGATTTATTACGATCAGGCTGCCATTATGGTCAGACCTTGGCTCACAAAAAAAATACTCAAAGCCCAATCATTTTTTTCAATGCGATTAGCTAGTTACTGGTCCGATGTGAAGTAAGTAATGAGGCAGACATCTCCTGAGGCTCTGAAAAAAACAATGTGTCAAAAAAATGTAAACTTTTCACTGATGATGTATCGTGTTTATTTGCGTATATGTTCATTTATCTGCATGTGGTGTAGAACTATCCACTGAGACCGATGGTGACTGATGTTTTATTGTTGAAAACATCTGGTGGTGCTCTGCAATGAACATTTACATGGGCTCACAGGAGCTATTGGTGAGGCAGAAATGAGCCGTATGTAATCAAAATGATACAGTAACACAATATATGGAAAATGAATGACCCAGCTGCTTGGGGCAATGAATCAAGAGCCATTCAACTCACCAGCTGCAGTGTCATCATTACCATGATAAAACCCTACTGGATTATATGGTGGAACATACTGGTAATGTGCCCACCTCATAGCCCCTCAATCTCTTGCTTGCATTTGAATAAACCTGGCACAGCACATTGAGATGCTGTTTGTGTGTATGTCTTAATAAATTCATTAAAACAAGAAAAACATCGTTCTTATAGTATTCATTACGAGAGAAATGTTATCTTAATTGAACATTCACCTCTGAAAAAAGAAAACAGCCAAAGCCATTCCTGTTTTCCCTGCTGTCTAAAACAATGGATTCTAACTAATCAGCAGAAACTGAATGTTAATGGGAACATACTGGAGCTTGCAGATGAACACAATACTTTTGTCACTTAGGTCCCATCTGAACGGGGCACTATTTTATTCACTGAGATCACCAGATTTAACCATTTAATACTGATTGTCTTTTTCTAATTTTGTTTATTCTAGAAACCTTCATTGAAGCAGACATAAAACCTGAGATAATATTCTTGCGTCCTGATAAATCAGCTTCACTCGCTATGGCATCTCCTGGGCTTTGACAGCTCCATTTATTTGCTGCACTGTGCATCTTTGCATAGATTTGAATTCATGCATTGCTCATTACTCCTCATATTTTCCAGCGTGCATTTTAACTCCCATCTTCATCAAGATGCTGAAAGAGCTAGATAGAAGTTAGCCCTTTGCCAGACAGTCTTCTTTCTTTATGACAGCTAGCTGGGTGGAGGAGCAATTAGTGTCACCTGAAAGCTTTTCTCTCAGGATGGCTGGGCCCATGAAAACTCATCTCAGCAAAGCCTTGACACCCTAAAGAGCTCATCAAGATCAAAATGGCCATCTTTATGTCTGACTTACTCGCCCACAACACAGCATGATGAAGGTTTCCTCTTGCCTCATCTCAAGTTGATTAAAGGCAGCAGTGCTGTCCTGGTTTCCATTACTCAGTCAGGTTCAGTTTCTATGTGGCATATCTTCTGTGTCCTGTGTCGTCTGTGCAGTAGACAACCATACTGGGTGTCAAAGGTGAAAACGGATTACGTTTGTCAGGGAATTTTAAAGACTGAATCTTGTTTAAACTCAGTTGTTCACCCTCGCTTTGGTTGGAAATGTAACACTTCTTTTTGTGGTATTTTTTATGTGATGAGTGTATATGTAGCCACACAACACCGGCAAAACCCATTTAATTCCTTCACTCATCAGCTGCCCTCACACGGGGCCAATGCCTTGAGTATTTTTCTTTTTTGGTAAGAAATACTAGAATTAAAATGAGAGTGCAAAGATCAATACAGCAATTCAACCAGCACTGAGAGGGGCCTGTGTGTCAAGTATTGGTACCGCTTATTAACATGACTATTGATTGGAGTCAGAGGAGCATGGTCGCAGAGGCAGCATCAAATACCAATCATTAACCCTCAAGTCAGGATTAGGTGTAAACACTTGGCATGCTCTGGAACATCTCCATCCTCACAGAGGTGTTTCATTGATGATCCATCTCAAAAAGTCTCACCTTGGGTGTAATTCATTTGCACATTTAGGCTTGAGCTCATTAGATGGTCTTAAGTTTTCTTCCAATTTGTTTTTGAAATTCTGTGAAACTGTTCACTTGCCTCAGTGTGAGAAACTTGGAAGCTTTAATTTTCTCAACTCAGGCTCAAGCCCCACTGTTTGATACTTCATAAGATTTCATTAACAACTGAAACAAAAGTTTTTCTCCATCTGTCACTTTGTTTTACACTCAAAGTATATGAAGATTGCTTAAATAAATAAAGTGAAGACAATACTTATAAACTTGGTACTTTTGGTTTTTGAACATTTATTTATTTCCTGATGTCATGTTTGCCTTATCTTCAAAACATAATCTGAAATGTATAATGAATGAATAGTTTGGTAAAAATGGTTAATTACAAATAAATAATATTATCCAGCCCTGCTAGATTGTTGTAAACATAATTCATTCCTCGATCATCTGCAGGAATTTGAACTTACTGAGGCAGAACCAAAGTTAGAATAAAATATAGACAACAATAAAACACAGGAGAGTGTCAAATGGGATTAAAAAATAGGAAAAGACAAGGTAAGAAGAAACCGAAGATGGATAGAGAGGGAAACAAATTAGAAAGAGTATTGATCTCAAAATCCCCTTTCATCATATATATTTTTTTTCTTTCTTTCTTTCTGGTTTTTTTTTTTTTTTTTTGAATGATGTGGTTTTAAGCCTGTCAGCAGGTTTTTAACACTGCTGTCCTCAACCTTCTTGGCAGTGGCAGAAACTCTGCATGGACTTCTAATCCCACTGCTTCCTACACATTACTTTCTCTTTTAGCAGAAGTGCAGGATGTTCCATGAAACAGACCAGTGAGATATGGTGCAAAGTCTCAGATGGTAACTCCTCAAGACCCAGGCAGGTAGATCAGAGAACAGAGAAGATGAAGAAATCAAAACAGGACAGATGGGCTGGAAGAGGCTGATAGCCAGCCCATCACCCAGATGTATTTGATCAAATGAAAGGCCTTTGAAACAGATTTTAAGCACTTTAATGCTACAGCCTTGCCCTAGAAATCTCCCATCTGTCCTGCTCTAGCACCTTATTGCAAAGTGGCTGTGCTGAAAAAGGGGAAATGGATGTATTATGTCAGTATGATGTGCTTCAGATACTGTATGTCCAATCCACTTTTCGGAACACTTCCTTAACCAGTACCTACTCTGTGGACAAATGCATTATTTTGTTATGTCCTGGTGAGCTCCATTCAACTGTTAGCACATTCTTACTGACAACATTAAAATCTCTGAAATATGTGGAAGAGTAACCCTTTAAATGGCTAAATGGATCAGACACATGAACTAAATAAACTAACTAACTAAATAAACTAACTAACTAAACTAAACTGCTGATAGATATTAAAAATGTTAAATAAATAGAATACAAAGAATATATTTTGTAAGTATTTTCATTTGCACGAACAAGGATATCAAAACTAAACTTCAGACTTGAATAAGCATGCATTTTCTAACACAGTCACTAGTTATGGCTTTAATGTTATTTATTGTTTCTAACATAAATATAATATCTAGAAATTGCCAGACAAAATCAATAGTTTAGACCTTAGACTTGCATGGTTTACGCACTCTCTACTTAACATATAAATATCTAATACATGATAGATATACCACGTATAATTACATTAATAACAAAGAGCAGAGAGCACTAAAGTGCAACGCCTTTTGATGAAAATGCTTTCATTATTTGTTACATTATTTATCTCTCTGCTGAAAGCTGTACTACATCAGCCTCTTAATTTTCTCACAGTTATTCTGCAAATAAATCATAATGTGGTCAGAAACACCAGCTGGAGCAATGCATTATCTACTGTTAGAGGGGTTGAAGTGTAAAGCTGAAGGCAGTATATTCTCCAGATACATTTATCACCCTCCTCCTGCAAACTGCCAGACAGCTAAAAATAGTATTGACGGAGTGCAGGAAAGGTCTGATTGTGCTTATTTTTTGTCCATGTTTTTGATCACACTCAAAGAGGTCTCTAAGTGCAAAACTAAATAAGTGAATAAAGAAAAGAAAACATTTATATTTAAAGTTTTAATGGACCAAATAGGTTTTTTTTAAAAATTAATTTTCCACTATATTATTCATTTCATTTAGTAACCCTGCTTTGTCATTGCAAAGTACTGAACTGTCAGCTATAATATCATTCCCATCCATAATTAAGGCTGCCTGCCAAAATGCAAACATGCTCTCCAGCTAAAATGTCTCTTCTACAGCTCATCAACTGTGAGTCGTCAGTGAAATGTCAGTCTGTGGTTGGCACAGTAAATTATATCAATCAATACAAGGCCGATTGATTGAACTTCTAGAATGATTTACACCTGTCAACCAAGTAACCGTAGTTAGATGATCCTGATAATTAAGTAATTGATTTATTTTTATTTTACACACTTGGATTGCTTGTTTGCTTTTTTTTTCTAAAACTCTTCCTTTTTATTTTTCATTCCTGTATTCTTTTAATTACAATTTAGTCAGATTTAGGCAAGAGCTACATGGCTAGGGTCAAGTTAATTACTTGAGTAAGTAACAAACTAGAATAAATAATTACTCAGATTTCACAAGTAGCAATCTTATTTATTATTTTACGTTTGGAAAACAGCAACTCTCCAGTTGTTAATCAAATATTTTCCGCCGCATAACTGGAAAACATGCTCATTGGGGCTGCAGCTATAGCAAAGCTAAAGGTTAACTATTATTGTTTTTAGTACACAGCTGTAGTAAGACCCACCGGTTTTTAGGATGTATAATTGATAAAGATACTTAAACAGAAACTCCATGAGCTCTCCAGTAGGTCTGTCACAGGATATGTTGGTTATAGAAAAATGCTTGTTTAAGACAGTAAAGGAGTTATTGAACTGAAAAGGTAATGTGGTCCTACTACTATTACTGCAAATAAATTCACCATAGTATTTTAATATTTTGTCTACAACACTGTTCAGCACAGCACAGCAAGTTTATTTGTAAAGCACATTTAATGTATATTACTATTCAAAGTATACAAAAAATATGTTCTATGTGTTAAAACAGAACAGACACCAGAGACACATTGCTGGTCTTAGTAAGATACAAATACCTACCCCTTATTGTGCATCTCAGTGACAAAGCTTTTGCACTTCTAAATAGGCAATCAGGTACATTTTGTTTCCTAAGCGTGTCTTTTTACATGCAGAGAAAAGGTGAATAGAGGTGAATAACATTTGATCTCCAATGAAAAAAACTCACAATGCCATTTTGATATTATTTGACTTGGATAACATGGTGTGAACATTGTGAATCTGGTGAATCTGGTTGCCTTTCAGCAGGAAACTTCTCACTGCTGGTGTGAAGGTATGACGCATCGTTGATTTAAATTCCTGCCTTCGCCATCTTCAGTCAGACTATGTGTTTCCAAGGAACAGAAGCCTTGCGTCCTCATTCTTTTTAGTTTTCCATCAGATAACTAACACAGGGAGGAAGCGACCATGCCCTCCATCTGTTCACATGGTTACACTGAAACTGATGGTTTACCTTTAGTTCTTCCCCCAACATAATTCCAAGTTTTTAAAGTTACCAAAGAAACTTTCTACCAAATGCAGACATTGACAAAGGTAAAAGCTGATACATCAAACAAATGTGACTACGTAGAAGTGTATGCAGGTAACTGTGTGTCTGCTTATAAGTGCTTCAAGATTTACTTAAGTTACCCAGAGGAAGCCTTTGGAGAAAAGCACCGTCTCAAACATACACTCTGTCAAGACTTATCTTAGCCCTCCAGAGGCAGCAAGACAAAGCTCACACATTTTAAAGTCTCCAGCGGTAAATGAGGCGTTTGAGGAATTGCAAATGCTGGGGAATGCGCTCCATACTGACAGTTAATTTTTATAACCTTTTGTAAAGAGACTTACCAAGCAAACATTCAACCTGAGACAGACCCCATCTCTTGCGCCCTCATCCACCCACTCACCCAAGTAATTCACTGCCTGTCTATCTCTATCAACCCACACAAACACCAGAAAATACTGCTTGAGCTCAAACTGAACCAAAATATACCGGAGTTGCTCACTGTGTGGAAAAAAAAAAAGATTCTGTTGCAAGTTTATGTTAATTCGATAGGTGGTTTATAAAGCAGCAAATAACATAGTTCAAATTAAAGTTGTTGTCATTAATATTTTCACATTGAACAAGAGTTTTTTGGGGTATCTCTCTGGCACAATTACAATCTTTCAGCTTAACTGAGCTTTATAGAGTGCTGATAACATTATAGGTTTAATAGCCTGCAGGTTTATTTTTATGTTTATTTTTTTAGTTTTTATGTATCTCTTAGCCCTCTGTCATCTGTCAGCCCTGAATTTCCCCAAAGAGTTTGCTCTGAGGCTCTGATAAACCACATCTCCTTACCTGCCAAGCATTAAATGGCAAAACAGGTTAGTAATTAACTATGAAGCAAGAATGGAGATTGCATATGATCCCCTGTAGACTGGTGCCAACAAAACAGGAAAAATAGAAAAGAATTTCTCCAAGTGGTCAAACAAGTGTGACAAAGTTATCTCTTACATTGGCCTTCTCCTAAAAAAAATATCAGAAAGACACAGAAAAAGCTTTATCACCATCAGTGTTCACACACACAAGAAAGCTTTCTTGGGACCTAAAGTTCATGACACCTGCATATGGCAGCAAGATAAATACCACAATGAACTACACATCTAAAAAGGTCTTTTATAAGAAGTACACGAACTAAATTGTAATAGGTAATCATCTTATACAGAGATGTCAACTGGTCAAGCCAGTTTGCACATTTCTCTGGATGAACAGATCCATATCGGCAGAACAGCTATAAAAAGCATTTCAGTCTTTTCAAGAGCATATTTGCAACAGTTATCAAATAAACTGTGGACTTTACAGTTTAAACTAGAACAAATAGTGTATCTAAAATATTGTCTGTGTGAAAGTAAAAGCAAATTTGTACAGTGAATTGGGACTCCAGCTGCTTGCAAAGACAATAGTCAGGAGAGATTCAGAGCAGACCTATTACTTGTTAGTCGGTGGACTGTTAATAAGGGCAACGGCCCCAGGTAAGAGGCTGATTCAATGCACTGGATGTTCTGGTGCTCAGAGATTTGAAGAACTGGTCAGAGGACAGTAGGTTGGGAAAGTAGCAAGCTAGATGAGGGGGGTCTGAAATTATTTGACTTGCCCTTTTCTTCGTCTTAGAGAAACAAGCCTTTTTAGCTTCAGATTATCGCTACTCAACAGAATAACTGGCTGTTTGACACCCTTTCTGTGTACAGACTTTTCTCCTTCCTGGATTAGAACCAAAAACCAGCAATCTTCTCTGTAAACTTCAGAAGATTTATAAATGGGTTTGATGAAGAATAGTTATATGCATGAAAGGAGAGGAATAATGGCACCCAGCCCTGGGGAGCACCAGTTCTGATGAGCAGCTGCTGGATGTGAAATTGTTCAGTTTCACTATCTCAGGCATGTCTGTCAGGAAGTTGGTGAACCACTGACAGGTGGGGCGTGATATGGAAGGCTGTGTGAGTTTGGAGAGGAATAGATCTGGGATTATGGTGTTAAATGGTGGATTGAAGTCTAAAGAGATGTTCCTGCTTAGTCGAGACATTGCAATATGTAACCATTTCGATTGGAAAATCCACCAGTCCTAGGTAGGCATACTGTAAGGGTTCAGTGATGATCCCCAAATGGACTAAAATGATTTTCTCAAAAAAACATTCATGATGACATATGTCACAGTGAATGGTTTGCAGTCATTCAACTTTGTCATTTTGGGTTTCTTGGGGATGGTGTCAATGGTGAAGGACCTAAACCAATCACCTATTGAAGATATCAGTGAGGATGGGTGATAGCTGGTGAGAATAAGTTGCAAGTGGATGAGATTATATCTGAGTCTGCTGAATTCCTGTGTTAATGCTTCTCATAGAGGCTGATAGACCTCTTCAGAGATCCTGAGAAAAGGTTGAGAGGCAAGGAGGGGCGGGGGAACCAGGAGGGTGTGTAGAGAGCTGGGCAGGATAGCTGAAGGGTGCGATGCCCTTTTCAACTCTACAGTAAATCAGATTTAGGACATCAGACAGCTGCTGTCAGGTTCCCTTCTGAAGAGGAGGTGGATGGCTTGCAATGCTTTTCAGAAAGCTGTTTTGTTCAGCTTTTCAGAGTAGCTCCTCTTAGTATCCTCTTAGTAGCTATAATCTTTTTTTCCTCAGTGTGTTTCGGGCCTGGATATAGACTTTGTTCCTCTTGAAAAGTTTCCTCTTTGCCCAGACAAAACTTCCTCAGTTCTCCAGTAAACCGTAGTTTTTCAGTGCTGTTTTTCCTTGTGGGGACACATATTCTAAAAGCAACTGATATGGGATGTTACTGTCAGTGCACTTGTCCAAGCTGTAACCCACAGTTTAAAAAAAAGAACAGTTCAATCACGTTTCTTAAGTAAGTTTGTTGGTCCAGTTCTCCATCTTTGGCTTTTTTCTTTAGACTCTTATGAGGCTTGTTTTTAGTGAACAAAGCTGTATGTATCATTATTCTAATGAAGAAGTGGTCTAATGTGTTTCTATACCTGCTTGGACATTCAATTTGCTGCCTGTATTTAAGTAGCTTATGTAGTGCTACACTTGAGTAGGCCTAGGAGGGGATGCAGACAATTACTACAATAAATAAAAAATCCCACAAAAATAAAGATGCTTCAGGTTGGAGAAATGTGCCTTTACATTAGGACAGCAGAGCCGCTTGACAGTTACATATTTGGACAAACTTTGATTGATGTAAAAATATAATATGTGACTTCTTTGCCTGCTGTTTCTGTGATCTGTCCACTATAAACAGCTGAAGGCTTGGGAGGGCCACTGTCCAGGACGGCTCTGTTCAATCATGTTTCTGTATAACACAGAGCTCGATACTTGGAATGGTCCCTGTTACTCTGTATGGCTGTCTATGGGCTCAACATAAAGACATAAAGATTTTACTATTGTAAATAAATAGTTGCAGAGTTTATATTGTAACTCAAGTTTTGTCATCCAGCAAAACTAATCTGCCCAAAAAGTCTACTTTGTACATGTACAGAAAAAAATTAAATGGTTGTTGAAACAGTTTTAATTTGCGGATAAAGAAATTGAGAATTTTTCGCTAGCATCCGAGGATTCGAAGCACAAAACTGCAAGTCAGACTCGGAAGTTCCTAATTTTGTCAGTCTTAATTTGATTAGATGGTAACTTATAAAACTGTCTAGTCAGAGAGCAGACAGCTTTCTGTCCTTCTCCACCGCTGCAAGCTCTTAAAGGGGATAAGTTGGTGATGGTAGAATCACACTGGTTTATTAAAATGCACTTGGTGCTCCCCTTTATACATGCCTATTTCACATGTGGTCGGTTGTGTGTTCTCCCTGAAAACTATTGATCTGTGTTCAGCCCTGAAATCCACACAGAAAACATAATTTTTTTTTTAAATATATTGCGTTCAAATAGTTTCTGCTTTAAAGATCATTAAAAATTACAGAATGTAAATGGTGGAAGGGTTTTTACTACAGACTATTTTTTTAATACGTCCTCATTAAAATGATTGTTTCAATAATCCAACTTGTCATAGCTTTACAACACCATACTTACATATTGTAAATTACATTAACATTTGGACAAGTTTGAAGTAATTATCTTTATTTTTAAATCCCATCCTCCCTTATAATATGTATAAGCAGATACTATCCATAAAAGTGAAACTGATCCCATTTTCTACTTAAGCATCTTTTAATGGAGAATTTACTGCAAGATGGTTTCTTTTTTTGATTTAGCTATTTTTAAATGTCATTAAACATTCACATTTACAAGTTAAGCAGTGTTAAGCAAATGATTTGCATTTGTTCCCGTAATTTACTGAAAAAAGAACCAAACCGTGACCTCCAAACTAAACCATGATTTTGGAGTACAGTTTCATCCCTGAAAGACACATGAGCTGCATATGCAATGCAATGAATCTCGGAATAATATTACAGTTACAGAATATGCAACCTCCAGTGACTGAGAGAACAGCTGCAACTAAATGATGAGTGATGCTAAAAAAAAGGAATGTACTTCAGCCTCCTAATATCTTTGTTTATGTTCTTTTTTAGCTTTAACAGTGTGGATAGATATTTCATTTCACCAGAATGTTAACAAATGATAGTTTATGTATATATGGATATAATGTCATAGGGATATCTCAACCCCTTTGCAATCATTAAGAGAATGACATATCTTGCATAGCAAACAGTTGTGAAGGACATTTGCTCCAGTATGGAAACACTCGTGGGAGTTTTGCTTTATAAGATGTACAATCCTCCCACTGCCAATAGAAAACTAAACTGTCTGTGGGTTCAAACAGATTGGAGAATTTTGAGGTTTAAAAGTTCAAACGAAATAAAAAGTTAATCAAAAAGTATCATTTCACATAACTAATATTAGAGTGAGGTTGTAACACTGACCTGGACTTCAATGCCGAATCCCAGATAGACAGTAATCAAGTAGTTGCACTCCACGCTAGAGTCAAGTTGCTGTAAGATTTCGATGTTCCCCTCAGGGTCAGTGAAATTCATGCTGCATGGCTCTGTGGGAGACAGTAGAAAGAAAAGTGATTCCCTTTTTCCCAGACCACTGATCTTTCTGACAGCCCACCTGTGTCTCTGTGCCCCCGCAACCCGCCAACTATCTCTGCAGATATCCTCTTTGATACTGCTTATCTAGGCTTTCAGCCCTCTGCGGTCAGTGGAAAGGACAGGTAGGACACATCAGGAAAAAATCTGATTGTTTTTGACACATGAGCAACTCTGTTATCCCTAGTAGGGCAAAAAGCTGTGTGCAGAATGTGAAATGAAGAGAGGTGATGTTGACCTGATGCTTAATTTTCCTTTCCTTTGGGATATACAGGATGTCCATAAAGTCTCTTTTAAGTTTGACAAATTCATTAGAGAAAAATCAGTGGAAATTATTAAAATCATGAAAAAATATTGAAATTTCTGTTTATTTTTTAGTACGTATAAATCTCTGCACAATTAGTTGCATGAAACACATCAAAACTATCTGGTAAACAAGAGGCCTGGGAAATGAGGCAATCCTTTCAGTCCACCACTCTGGAAATGTTTGAATTAGGAACTCATAAACATGCAGTCCATGCAGAAATATACAAACTGTTATTAAAACATTGATAACTACTTAGTACATAGAACAAATCTCATAAACACAACATAAACTGCCTTTGTTATACATTTTTAGATGTAAACAAACTTTGCAGATATTCTGTATACGTTTATATGGTGAAAAAAAACTTCTAGTTATGCTTTCCAATAAAGAAAAATATTTTCAAAGTTTGTTATTAAAATGTTCTGCTCTGTGTTGTACCTCCAAAAATCCAAGAAAAACATGATCAAGCCTACCTAATGTTTGCATGGTGGTGATGGTAGTCGTTGTAATCACAGTTGTGGATGTTGTGGTGGTTCCTTCTTCTTGATTGGGTGAAGTTTGCTTGGAGAGTCTGTAATCTGGGCTGGATTTGTTCCTTAGTGTTGTTTCCCTCACCTGTCCATTCTCCGTCTTTGCTGACATGACTGACAGGGTGGACTCTGTGGGAAAATTTCTTCCTTGTGTAGACAATGAAGTCACTGCGTCATTGTCAAAGCTTGAGCCTTTAATTAATGGTGTCGCTGTAGTAGTTACAAAGTCTGTTGTTGGCTCAAACTTGTCTCCCTCTTTGGGTTTCTTCTGAGGGAAGGATATTGGTGGAGCCGGTGTCGTGGGAGAAAATGTGGTCAACGGGGAGGTGGCAGCTGCAGTGGAAGTAGTGGCAACATCTGAGAAGGCTGGGGCATCCTTATGGGGCACAATTTGAGTGAAAGCATCGCCTGCATTTGGAGCAGACGCAGAGCCTGGCATAGTGGGATATGCAGCTACAGAGCCATCCTTCCTAAAAAAATGCTGGTCCCCCTGGAAGTCCCTCGTCAGAAGGTGTTCATGAACCAGCAGGCTCTTGAACACAGGCTGATGATTAGGTATATTCATCGGTGAGGCAGTTGTAACTGAATGGATTTCACTTTCTGTGTCCTCTGTTGAAAAGTGTGTGAAGATGTCCCTGTTCATGTCCACAGTTCTCCTACTGATGCCATTGCTTTCTCTTAGACCTGGAAGTAATAAAAAAAAAAGGTCTTTATTAATCAAACATGTTTCAGTTCAATGGACCACAAAAATCAAAACTCCATTCAACAAGCCACCAAAATTGTGTTTATATCAAGTGAGATGCTGTCCCCAAAAGAAAAAAAACCTCCAATTCCTCCGTTGTTGTTGATAAATATGGTTTGGGTCATGATTTTATAATCACACTTGTCAGGAGGTGAAATTTAAAAGGAACTAATGAACAGCTAGAGTTGATATTTTGGAAGCAGGCCATATGGAGGTCAGAGCCAGATCAGATCTATTTTGCTTCAACTGTCTTAAATGAAATAAAATTATTTTTCTTTTAACATCATTCAATAAAACAAAAACATGTTTTCGTATCTTTGCTGCACATATCTTGTCAGGCTGAATCTTTGTACAGTGAAATGTATTTAAATAATAGTTAGAGGTGGAGAAGAATAGTTAATCTGTATGTTGTATAATTTAACTCTATGAAGTCAAATGTATCATATTTAAAACATGCAATTTCTGAAACATTTTGTATTGTGGAACAAACTTTATTCAAAACCCTGTTGTACGCTACATGATACTAGTTTCCTGCCCCTGGTGGATACCAGAAAGCAGGATATGATATAACAATAGCTATCATATAATAATAAATAGCAAAAAATACATTGTTAAATTATTTTAGATTTTGTTTCAGAACCAGATAAACATCCAATTTTTAAAATTGGTCTTTGGCGAGATGTTTTTATTTCTTTTTTTAAAAGTGTTAAATAATAAATTTTTAACAATACTCTTATTCAATTGTAAACAGAGCAATGTAGAAATCCAAAAATGTTTGTGTATACATATATATATATATATATATATATATATATAT
>JBAMHX010000017.1:5489276-5507335 GCA_037177515.1 Pseudomugil tenellus
TATATAACAGCTGAGATGAAAAGGTAGTGAAAACAATTACGGAATTGATAGCATCCTTTTATGTGTCCATTAATTTATGTCTACATGAAACAATGCAGTCTACTTTGACAACTTAATTAGCTTGCATTTGAGGTGACAGTTTGCCTTAATGAGGCAAAATTGCTGCCAGCAGACTTCATAGATGAAAGGTTGTTGTTGACACAGGCAGAAAATGAGTTAGATATCCTGATGTGAATGTTGCTATAACAGCACTCCGTGTTGGACGTCACATGGATGTAATTTGAAATGTTATGTGAAAGGTAATTTGCATGGGAAAACAGTTGCAAGTATTGACTGATGGGGCACACGTGGAGCATCTCAGGTATTTTTCCTCAATAAGCATACTTGGTATTTGCTTGTAAATGTTTGTGCAATCATTTAGCTCTTTTAATTTCCACTTTTGAATGCTAAAGCTAGCATATTTAAAATTTGTTGGCTGATCTTAGTGAAAGTCAAAGACATTTTTTAGTGGCATTTAAAATAAACTGACTAGTCAAGTGCCACACATTGTACCTGGCTTGTCCATTTTCACCTTGTAAAATATTATTGATTCAATATTCACCCCTGGAACTGTAATCAAGCATTCGGGTTATAAATAAAAAGTGGTGTCTAAATAAATGTGAATATTAACTCAGGCAAAGGAAAGCTCTGTTTTGCTCATAAAAATTTTAAAAGTAATTGTATGCCCCTGCACTGTTTTGCTGATGCAGGGTAATTTTAGCACCATGCAGCAGGCTAATAAAAGTTTGATCAGGCTATTCAAGGGGAAGAGTAAACAATTTTGTTACACAGCCCGTTCCATGCTGACAGAACTGACGCATGGTTTTACATTTTTATACTGACAGACGCGACAACATCACATTCATCTTTCTTGGCGGCAGAAGCAATTCAAAGACTTTTTGATGTTCTAAGATGGAGTAGAAACATTTCCTTGTAGCCTTATTCTGTCACAACAAGAGCAGCCAAACAGCATTATAAAGGCAAACTAAGCATATTTGACATGTCTCTCTAACAGAGAGAATAAAGAGTTTAACGAGAGGTCTGTATAAATGATTGAAGTGTGTAAGACTGCACTCCTCTTTTCTTCTCATAAGGGGAAGGAACAGAAAAATATCAAGCCTACACTACTGTATGACAAATATGTTTTTTCCAAGTTTATTATTATTGCTGCAGCAGACTGTAAATTTACCCTGTCTTAGCTTCCATCAGCTTTTTTCCCCTCTTTTTTCCATGGTGTTTCCATGGGTGCTGCAGATTTGACTATCACTGCTGTCCTTCAGTCAGAATATCGAGTGCAGACTGAGTATGGAGGACTGAACTGAACTAGAGTTTCTCATACACAGATCAATACAAGATCAATATGTGCAGGTAGGAGACCTCACTGGTGATTAAAGAGAAGAAGAAGCACTCCTACTATTGTTCTGATCTCTGAAGCTTAATTGGCCATTTATAGTTGAAGTTTCAGATAGATTTTAGTAGCATTCCATTTTTTTTTTTTTTTTTTTTTTGTTTGTTTGTTTTTTTTATTAATGACTTTGATGTTTGACCTTTCACTTGGGCAAAATGAACGTTTTGGCTTTCCATAATGTTCTATCTAATTAAAAAATAAGATAAAGTAAGCGATCATTAGTTGCATTCTATATTTTATAAAACAGTTCAAGAGATGCTACCTCAGTCAGTGAAAAGAAATTATGCTCCTATGTGGACGTATGCATTTTTTACATTAGAAACACAAAAAAAAAAAAAAAAAAAAAAAAAAAAACAATTTCTGAAAAGAGTACTTCAACCTTAACCTTTTCCATTTGTTATTTGAACACCACATCTTATTGCAAGTCAATGTACAGTTATTGTGCTTGAAGGTCTCCAACAAAGTTCTGATGTGCTGTGCCTGTATCACTTTGGCCAAAGTGCTGCAACAAAGTGATTTTGATGTGCTATGTCAGGCTCATGAAATGGGTGTCACGCTATCATAACCTGTAACACTCTGGCAAGTTGCATCAAGCCAAACTTGTAATAAGATTTGTAATAAATCATAAATAGATGGCAGATGGTAACTTAAGTGAAAGCTGTTGTTACTCTGCACCTCTGTTAGACATGATTGAGTGCTGTAAACCCGACAGCTAAATGTAGAAACCATGCCGCATACTCTCGGGGTTATGCATCTGCCTACATCACATCACTCAACGCCAAAGCTGTTTAATTAGAACTAATTCATAAATTAAAGGTGGTAATTGCCATAATAGACTGAGATTACCACTATCGTACTCTGGGCAATGGCACAAAGACAGTAAAATACCGTTCACTGCCTCACATGAAATGTACTGTAATCACATTTCCTCTGCAGTCAGTATGACACACTTTGGACTCTATGTGATCCCGGGAGGTAAGGAGGGATTTTAAAAGTGGTTCTTAATGCGCAAATCTTTTGTGTCCTAACATCCTGCACTAAATATACACAACCCATTACACTTTGAATAAAATTTTAGTATTACAGTCTTTTATGAAGACAAATTCCATCCAACAGAAAAGCTGAATCATCTTATTAAGCCTTTAGAAACACAATTATTAGTATTATTATAATAATACTACAAATAAATAATATTAATAATAATGATAATAATAAAAAAAGAAAGCCAAAATCCCAAATAAGCCAACATAGATCCCAAGATCTCCTCAGCTCTCCCAAAAACAAAGACTCCGGCCCACATATATAATTAAGAATAAAAATTAATAACATACTTTCTTTTTTACTTTAAACAAATTAGCCCCACTAGACATAATTTAATAATAAAATATGTTTTTTGCCTGTGTTTTAAAATGTACAAAGTTGCACTCTTTTTATTGTACTGTCAAGGTTATCCTAATTTTATGAAATAGTCACATTTTAACTCATTTGATAAGGCACAAAGTGCATTTGGAGGTAGAAGGGGCTGGAAAAAAAAGGCACTAAGCACCTGCCAACTAAAGAAGTCAAGATCAATGGTTCCATCCCAACCACTATGCACTCTCATAATTTGACTTTGAAATGTCTCTCTTGCAGTATGCAAGGAAGTTGTCTATGATGAGTTGCTGTTTCAGCACAGGTTTATACATACACATTATTTTGTGAAGGTTATCTGTTAAAAACAAAAAGGTTACAACTACACATTTAAAAATAACAAATGATATAACATGCAATTAGACTCCAGTAACATAGTTGTTTTAACAGCTAATGGAGATCTGAATAAATTAAATAAATTAATATAATATTACAAAAAAGTGGCTAATATTTGGTATTACCCATCGAATAGACCAATTAAACCAAATGTTATGGTTTGAATTGAAAAAGGCGCTTTAATGATGCATTGCACCAAACCTGCTCTATAGACAAACCACATGTCTTACTGAAACATGTTCCCCTGAATGTTGTGGTGAATTGGATAGATTCTGTGTTCACCAGCACATGTACATTTTCTTTCTGTTAAGTGACAATCTCACATTTTTCTATGAAACTGGGCTGAAAAATAGGAGATTCTAAAATTTTCATTTAGTGTGTGATTACAGTTATACAGCATATTCGCAGTCATGCCTCCTCTAAGCCCAGTTGTGATAGCAGGAAGTCCAACCATACTGTTTGTGTGTCACATTAACTGCAAATGCACAAGCTTGTGCTTAGCACTAATATTAAAAGGATCCATAACAATCGCTCAGTCTACACTGACTAAGATGACAGAGTGAGCAATCACAGGGGAATGCTCCTCAAGAAGGCAACAGGCAGCCTCCTCTCCTTGGCTGCCTATCTATGGAGTCATCAGTGAACACTCAGTGCATGGAGAGGACGCTAATAAGATGGGACACGCCACACTTGAGGCAAGCAGCTGATTGACATCAATCTCCTAATATCCAGGGGCTTTATTTCCTTATTATTACAGAGAGCCACTAGAAAAGCAAATCAATAAGCAGTTTCCGCTAGGCTCAAATACAAGGCCTTCAGATCGCTCTACATGACTTCTTATAGGGCTCTCAATGGAGTTTTGCCTTGATAAATTCATTTAAACACTTTAGGTAACATTTTACTGCTAGCTGCTTTCTCTGCTTTTCCTGCATGTGCAGATTCTACTTCTTTCCATAAGAAAGATTAAAATAAACAGGTGAAGCTGATCAGTTAATGGATTGATCATTTAAATTTGCTTATGGGTGTGACAGACAGATGAATGGTGTATGTATATATATATATATATATATAGTGGGACAACAGCATATTCAGATGACACATACTTTTATCCTCGATCTGCCCTTTGACTTCATTGAGCGAAACCATAACTTTTCCCTTTCATTTATTACGCCCTGTATATGTTCCGGTTCATCAGGCAACGTCCTTCAGACAGGCCTTAGACAAATGATGCTTTAATGGTGCTCATAAGCCCTGACCTTTAAACTGGAGCAGTACCAAAACAGAGCAGCCCAGCACTACCATTTGCATGAAATTTACTATGAAGTACTTGAGCTGCAGAGGGATAAATGGGACAACTGCAACATAGTGAGCCTTATAATGAGGGGTTGAATGGATTTAAATAGGTATCAAATTGTTTTAGGGTTTTATAAGTCTTTGCAGTTCCATAAAACCTCAGCTATCCAGACTTCAAACCCATATTTTTTCCATTTTTTCAGGTTGGTTTATTTTTATAGTTCCCTTGCCCAAGAAGAACACAGAAAATATGTCATGTACGTGTGCTTGGCATTGAAATTGCATCATCCTCTGCAATTGTGACAGACCTGTCCTAAACAGAAGCTGAATCCTTGTTGTATTTCAATTCACCAATGCACTGCGTCCTCGAAAATACAGTGAAGAATGTCTGCTTTCACACTTCATTTCCTCCCATTAGAGTAATTCATCTTTTCATTTTCTTCCCGTTTACTACATGGAAGAGTCAATTACTGAGCGAAGAGAGCTGTGGGTGAAATAAGACCTACAACTTAAAAAATCTGTCATGGATTACTGTACAGAATTGTAAGAAATTTGTTAACTGCGTCTTAACAACTCTTGTGAAACATGGAGGGTTCTTGATCAACAAAAGAAATTAATAATAGGATTTTGCTTTAATTGGATTGTGGTATTCCTTTGTAATAACGTTCATATCCCTTTTAAATTTTTAATTTGCAAACAGAAACAAAAATATGCCAGAACAACAAGTTATTACCAAGTGTTTCTTGAGTGGGAAGGTTGTACATTTGGCTCCTTGACAGCACAGATATTAGTGCTGAATTTAAAAGCTTTTTGATTGATGTGACACTCGCCGCCCATCTTCAAATGGTTTCCCAACCCCATGACAAATCTATCAGCCATAGGAAAACACAACGGAAAAGAAAAAAATAAATCACAGATTGGTAATTTTCAACCTTATCTGTGAACTTGCTATAAAGTGACATGCCTATACTGGTCATTACACTTGTCAATAATCTGTATCTCATGGGCAGGCTCTTGTTATCATGCTGAATTAGTCACAGGCCAGACACAAAAACAAGAATGACTCATTTTTGCTCCAGGCGCTCCCACAATTTTTTCTCCTTTTTTTTTTCTTTTCTGTTTTTTCCCTTTTATCAGACAGCAGAGACCATCTGAAAATTGAAGTGCCAACAAGATAGCCCTCTTGCTTTTGGCAACAAACACAATGCTCTTGTGTGTTTAAGTTAATAATGCTGGTTTTGCCAGTGGTTTTGCAACCATGACAGCATTTGGCTGGGCCTCAGTGAAAGTTTAAAAAGTCAATAAGGTGGTACAGGTTGGCAGTTTGCTGCTGTTACCTCTGCTGTATTTTTGTGTACAATTACACCCAGTGACTTCTCATACATTGAATCAGAGACGTTTTATCATTTCATTTTATTTGATAGTAGTAACCCAAGACTTTTACGATTCCCCTGTCTAATATGACACAAAAAACACACAAAAACACAAAAAGTTCACAAATTTGGGTAACATCTCTATTTTCCAGTGGTAGGACAAAAAGTAGAAATAGATCCCTTTGATCTTTGGACCTTTAGGTGGTACTGTATGACAAACAGGCACAATTCTTATTAGAAATCACTACATGAACTCAGAACCCCTGTAAGAAATCATTGTCTGTAAACACAATTCGCTGTGCAATTCACAAATGTAGATTAAAGGAACAGCATGTGACACTGCTAGAGGTCAATAAGACGAAAATATAACATATTAAAAACTATTAAGTTATTGGTATCTAATCACCAAACTAAAATGATTAGAATGATTCATTTCTATCTAGTTGATGTGGATCCACATTAATGGCACCATTCATATTTTGATGCCTCTGTATGGATTTACAACACTGTGTAGTGAGAACCTGGTGATCTTTAAAACTGCAGTACTGACTTTGTTTGTTAGATGCTGGAGCATTGGACAAGCAATACCTTAAAAAGCCAAAGAAGACAGTACACATGTACACAGTTCTGCAGTACTGCTGTTATCCCTGCACCTGAGAATACTCGATCCTCTCACAGATGAAAACATATCTAGTGTTGAAAGACATTTGGCCATCTTTAATTTAGAAAGAAGAGTCTAAAAAGCTATACTTTTACATGTAATGGATCAGAGTTGACACATTTGGATTTTAAATGCTTGACTAGAGATTTCACTTCTGTCTGCCACTAAATTAAGGGTTTGAATATGGGAGGTTTGAGGCAATTCTTCCAGTAAAGCCATGCATGATCCAGCAACTCAAGCCAAAAGTAATCATCTCACCTAAAAAAACAAACAAACCCAACTAAATAAGCTTCTCTTGTTAGATTATTTCCCAAACTATGGACAGTGATGTTTCTCACACCACTAGTCACAGAACTGATCTCTTCAACTAGCCAAGTAGCATTTTAGATGCATTTTAAAACCCTAAAAAGGGTTTGTTATATTCCTATAAAAGTTAGCTTATTGAACCGACTTTAGTATATACAAAACTCATAAAGTTCTAACATCTGTAATAATGAAATTAGAAAATAGGACGACGCTTCCCGAAAACTTACACTGCAGTGTATTGATGCTGAGACCTGGTGGGGATTTTTCAGATTAAATTAGCAAATTAGATGTAATTTTCTGGTAAATATGTTAATGTATATGTTTACTATATTAAATAATAGTACTTGTTGTTTTTAATATCTAAATATAGACATAGGAAGCATCGACAGCTGAAGTTATTTAGACAACAATTTACTCTGTCAGGTTGATTTGTTTATTTAGAACAGAGAAGACTGCGTCTTCTCCCATTGGACAAAGACCGTAAACCACACCCCTGTCCAGATTCCGTCAAGCTAGATTAACCACACAGATGATTCATGGAAGAGAAGAATGGGGGAGAGAAAGAGAATAAGACATGTAATGTCTATGTCTTCATCTTTTTTGTTCTGTCCATATTCATTAAGTCTCTCAACCAAGTTGCTCATGTTTATTGATTTTGCAACTATTTAAGTAAGTGCATTCACTCCTCATTATTGAAATCTATCATAACAGCAAGTTATTAATAATTAATCACTATTATTTTGGTAATCAAACCAACTCACAAGAGTTATTTTCATTTCTCTTGCCCTTACAACTAAACCATTTTTGATTTTTAAATCACTTTCAAGAATATTTTGTCAGGATGTTTTGCTATCTATCATTCTATTATCTGCTCTCTGGGTTCGAGGAAAGAGGAAAGAGAGAGAATAACTGCTGCAGACCCAACATACTGAGCTGATTGGCTACAAAAGGGTTACAGAAGCACGTCCAGGACATCAGGCAACTTTGTAGGGTTCCTTTCACCCGAACCCTGTTTCCTTTGGACACAGTCCAAGAGAGCCGGTCATGACTTATGAGTGTGTTATCTTAGTCAGGACAGACTGAGGACAGATGTCCTCCCATAAACTGCTTATAGCATGACTGGTCTCAGAAAAAATGAGGTAAAATTGAATTTTCTATTTTAGTTAATAATCTAAGCCTACCTTTAGACATCCCATCAAATTTAATTTAGTCATATTCAGAAATTGTATCTTTATTCTCTTGAACATTAATTGATTGAAGCCACTGTTTTACCTAATGCTTTATTTTCTGACATCTTTATTCACATTTTCACAATCAAAACTTTGGTTGAACACAATTTTTATATTTTTACCTCCGCCAGGGAGGTTATGCTTTTACCAGCCTCGGTTTGTTTGTCTGTCTGTCTGTTTGCAACATAACTCAAAAGGTTATGAATGGATTCTCATGAAATTTTCAGAATGTCTTGGACCAGAACCAGATTATTAAAATTTGGAGGTGATCCAGCTGATCCAGTTATAGACAGATCTTCATGTAATTTTCGGGATATCTTTGTTCTGGGACCAGAAACATATTTAAAAAATTGCAAGATTGCAATTTGTATGTAATCCTATCCGGGGTTGGGGTGGTGGCGGTGTTCAGTGTGGCATGACAGAGGTCTGCGCTCTCTGAGTGCTTTTCTAGTTTCTGTTTACACTTTGAATTTTCATTTCTTTGTTATCATCATCAGCTAGCTGTTTTTAGTAATTCTAAGGTCCATTCAAGATGAGAACTTCATGTATGAGACTGATTTACCATACAGTACCATACCATACCATACCATACCATACCATACCATACCATACCATACCATACCATACCATACCATACCAAACAACTGTACAATTAGAGGAAAAATATATATATATAAGCAACACCTTTTTTCCATTCTATGGACTGTGGCTTGAATTGTTAACTGTGTTAACACTACAATATGTCATTTTTACACAATCAACTTTTAAAGCTTTTTTTTTTACAAAGAAGAAGCTACGTATATTAACACATGATCCAGAAAGACATTTAATCTGAAACTAAGCTAAAATCTGTTATCTGAAAAGCATACATCTGTATTGCATTTGCATCTTTGATTTGTGCTGCCTTTCAGACAATTCCTTGCACATTTACAAAACCACAAACAGCATGAATAGGGGCCCCTGAACTAGCCTGCATACAGTCTAGACCCTCACATTTAGTGTGCTATAGCAAGAAAAACCTGAAGGCTCAGGACTGTTGATCTTCTTACTTCCAAGGCATTTAAAAAGTTGTTAAAAGAAGAATGAATGCTACATTATGGTAAATATTAACCTCTTCCAACTTTTAGGATGTGCTGCAAACATCAAATTCAAAAGAGCTCATATTTTCCATAAAATGGTAAAATGTCTCAGGTTTAACATCTGACATGTCGCTTTTTTTGCAGTGGGAATAAAATATGCGTTTATGAGATTTGCACTTCATGTGCTTCACATTATAATATATTTCCAGATTTTCAAAGGTTTGGGGAATTATGTGTTTTGTATGTTTGTTCCACTCCTCACTACAACAAGCATCTTTTAACTTGTTTCTCACATGACCAACTGTTTCATTTAAATGCTCCATTTAGAGTCTGACACTTTGTCACTCCGGTGATCTTTGAAATCTTTATACTCACACACTCAGTCCGTATATCATGTTGAGACACTGTTCACACCCAGATATATCACCACAGATACCGTGGTTGTCTTGTATTAACAGATCCAAAACCATTCTCACTTTAGACAGTTGTTTCCTCCAATTCAACAGCAGTGACCACCCATGGGTGTCAAAACAACCCTTGGAAAATATTCACACTGAGCCCGTGTTTCAGATGATAAAAAGGCAGCATTTCATGCACTTTTCTCTGAGATTCAGCCTGAGCATTTGGTCTGATATTTCAAACTGTGGTTTTAGTGGTCTGATCTCTTGCTTCAGGCCACTGCTGTTCATTTCTACATGCTGTCTGAGCTTGTTATGTAGTCATGACTTGCATGTTATATTTTATTAGTGATTTTCTGATTTGGGTTAAAGGCTGTAAGATGCAGTTCAGATCTCCAGAATAAGGTGTAATTTTTCCAGACAAAATTAGATTGTCTTGTGTATGGCTTAGCTAGGAATTCACATGTATAACCAGGGGCGATTCTTACGTCTCGGGGGGTCCCAAGCAAAATTTCACAGGAGAGCCATTCAACCAGCATTCACTGAACTTTAATTATGTCATTTTATACTTATTACAATGACAATATCGTGGTATTGTTGTTGTCTGTAAGGGTGTTTTTACAGCATAAAATTTCCGTTGCAACTTTTTTTCTTCGACAGCGTTCACTTATTCTACTGATTTTTCTTTTTTATTTACATTGTTTTGTAATTAAACATAAGTAATGTGAGTTTAATGTAGTTCCAATGATGAAGTGAAACTATGTGTTGAAACCTGTATTAGAACGCTTTAGGACTGCATTAAAGCTGATAGTAACCATTTAACATTTTTATCATTTCATTTAAGCTTAACTAGACCTCTTAATCTAAGTTATCTGCCCTTATTTTCAGCCTCCCGACACCCAGTGAGCCAAATGGAGGACACACCGAGCTCCTGTAAGCTGAATTAGCTTCAAGATTATCTGCACTATTTACTTCTGTCTTTCTTGTCTTATCTGTCTTTTTTCTTTTTCTCTTCTTCATTTACATCTTTATTTGTTACTGCCAGATAGAAAACGTTTCATTTTTTAAACCCACTCTGTCCTGTCCTTATATATATAAGACGTGCTGCTACAGGCAAAAGCAAATAGTACCGTTTTGGCCTCTTTGGAGAGTTCTGCAGTGATCGGTGGCTCATATTGCTAATGCTCCGAACTGTCACTGCTCTGTCTTGATTCAAATTTGGTTGGTCCTCGGAGACACTTTCTAGCTTAGAGTCCTTAGCATTTGCTATTTGCCTGTTGGCAAACACTATTGCTGTCATGACAAAGAAATCTTGTATTACAGTAAACGCTCTTAACAACAGATCATATTAAAGTGTAATCTTGAACATCATGCTTTGAGTTAAATCCAGAAAATAAAGGAACAATATTAACTGCATTTAATTTCAAAGTGACTGTTTTTAAAGGTCAGAATCAGGGGTAAATTCTGTCTAATTTGCTAAAGCAAGCAAGCAGAAAAACTATAGTTACTAACACAGTCTGGAAAAAAAGAGAAGCCCATAGACGTGATGTATTTAAAAACGTGTCATGTTTTTGACATATAACAGTGGAAAATCTCTTTTGAGAAAGTCAGTTATTCAGGCAAAATCTCCAACAATTAGGTTTTCATTCAGGGTTTTATTTTCTTTCCTTCTGAATTCGACAGATATATTGTAAAACCACATCTTACTGTCAAGGCAATAGCTGAGGCAAGACAGCCTGTGTTGCACGCTGACAATGTTATTTATTTTTTCTCATTTCACACAGTATTCATAAGTAGTTTTAAAGATTTTTATATTATTATTACTGTATAATATATTGTATATATATTGTATGTACTTTTTGTGTTTGTTTTTGTTATATATAAAGTAATATACTGGGTGTAACGGCAAGACTAAAACATTTTTAAGCTTTTTTGGAATCTTCATTTATAACCCCAAATTTAATGAAGTTGGGACGTTGCGTAAAACATAAATGAAACTAGAATATAAATACTTGCGATTCCTTTTTAATATATATTAAACTGAATGTACTACACTTCTAACATGCAGTGGTACCACAATATAAACAAACATAATTCTGTAATCTTACCAAATGAGCTCAGGAACACTGCAGATAACCATTACTAGTTAACACAGTTTGTCACTACTTCTACAAGTACAAGTTTACAGTCTACCATGCAAAGTGGCTGAATTTTTCACCAGTACCAGAATATAAACATATCTTACTGAACCTCAAAAATATTCTCTTTAGGACAATAAAAGCATTCAAATGTGTGTTTATACTTAAGCATTTTGTTTATATTTTAAAGCAGAGAAAAGTGGAAGGACAGTGGAAAACCTGCATAACTGCTTTGCAACTTGTGTTGTCATTTGTCATTTTTGCAACTGTTTGATGCCAAATTGAAAATGATCACAATTTATGACATGTGGAGAATGTATTAAATAACATATAATACAAATTTATGCCATGAAAGTTGATATTTAGTGTTGATATGATGATACAGAAGACAAGAGATGAGACTTAGCATTAGATTCAGAAAGTAGACCCAGCATTAATGAAACATCTTTCGAGATCCTTTTCATTAGTCACACCAGCCCACATCTTTCACCACCCTCATATAGCAGGGAATTTTTTTAAAGCACTCGTGTAGCAAGAATCAAAAAATACAACACAGCAATATGCCATGATGGCTGGGACAAGAGGCTTTGACGAATTGCAAGAAAAAGTATGACTACAGCTAGAACGATGTCTCTATACTG
Organism: Pseudomugil tenellus; assembly: GCA_037177515.1. Taxonomy (NCBI): domain Eukaryota; kingdom Metazoa; phylum Chordata; class Actinopteri; order Atheriniformes; family Pseudomugilidae; genus Pseudomugil; species Pseudomugil tenellus. Next base: position 5,501,588 of record JBAMHX010000017.1, read on the forward strand.
GCTGCTTGTAATGTTAAAATTAGTTTTATGGGTTTTGGCAGCAAGACAGCAGTCAGCAAAGCCAGGTGAGGGCCTGTGAGTACGCAATTCTCGAAATATAAATGCAGTAAGCCAAAACACAAGTTGCCTATTGGGAGGTGAGCAAAAACAATATTAACACTGACAGTGATGGATGGCGCTGCGTCCTCAAGAGGCCTGAAAGATACAGGACCCTTTAAAGCTGGAGCATGACGTTGTAGGGCTTTTTCCACATGCATTCTCACAAATTCAAATGCCTGCACAGTTTTTTCTACATATGTAGATGATTTTCTTCTGTCCTTTTTCATTTAAGATTCCTATTGAGACTATTTTAAAGTAAATGTTGAAAGACCTCTTTGTGTTGTCAGGAACCCCTTGGCCAGAGCCTGTAAAATGTAATGGATGTTTTACAGGCTTGTCAATGTCCAGTATAAAAAAACTGTGGACTCATCATTGTTTGCGCCTGTCACTTAATCCATCTTGATGCTGGCGAGTAATCATCTCTTGTGTGTTTATTATTGCTATCAGCAATGCTACCCATTTACCTGCAACTTATCAAAGGTTTCCTGGAAAAATAAAAGCTTCTGCAGTGAATAGCTTTTTTTCTTGAGCGCAAAATTCCTGGTTTTGATAGAACACAACAAAAGCCTATATTTTCCATGTATACTGTAATATAGGATCTATTTACTTCTTATCTCTTATTCCAAGAAGACTACCAAAGACTCCAGCACATTATACATTGACACACATTGACTGGTGTGTTTATCAGTGTGCTTGTGTGTCTAGATGGAGCTCACTAGCTTGCCTTTGCTCAATAAAACCATATCTACAGTTCAGCCATGAGACACAAACAACATCTAGATCCATTTACCAGGCTCTCAAACAACAGCATTTCTCTCCAAAAACATTATGTTGAATTGTCCAAGTCTGCTGCACTCTGGAGCTAAAATTAGTAAGCCTTCCTGACACAACAATTTTGTTCAAAATATCAGCCAGCCAACGTAGTAATTTCAGTTTAAGACCATTCCCTTTAAGTCCTTCCAACATATACATTACTGGCACTATGTTTTGACCACATGGCAAAAGGTTAAAGGGAGATAAGGTCCAAGAGGATAAAACAAAACATGAAATTGCAATAGATGATAATAGGAGATAATGGGGAATCTGCTAAGCTGTGGGGCAGCAGCAGACTGAAAACACACAGAAGAAAAGGTCACATGGAATTACTTTTTCTTTAAGGGTTTAACATTTTTGCTATGTTTTTTTTTTTTTTTTGCTGACTCTAAGAAGGCCATAGTATTATTGCTTTAAAAATGTACATGCTTTCCTGCAACATTTATGTCCATCACTTTCAGATGAAAGGTTAAATACAAGCACATAAACATAATAATATAAAGAAATAAGAGGGGGCGACTGCAACAGCTTAACAAATAGTGGTACAGTTTTTTTTTTATGCGTATATATGTATACCGAGAGAGACAGAGAGAAAAAGAGAGACAGATTTATAAATTTATGTTCATATTAGTTGGAAAGTCTTGTTTTATTCAAGCAGTCGGACCCTTTATGGTAACAGAAGTGAATGTGCCATAATTGCCCTGTCAATAGCTGTGAATCACAGTCTCTAGTAGCATTTGACTTTCATAAACTGTCGCTGGGCAGTGTCCCCAAGCTTGAATGGCACATTTAAAATAATTTCTCATTTTATTCAAGCTTTTCATAGAACAGCAGGGCCTTGCCTTCTGGTGAAACAGCAAGATATTAACAAAGTGGTTTAAATTACCATAACAGATAACTGAATATCAGTGCAACCAATAAAGTTTAAGCCCCACCAGATGGTGAAAACAAAATCTGCGTCTCTAAAAGACAAACAGGTCTCCTGACAATCACTTATTGTTTTGAAACAAAATATATTTGCAAGCTGGTTTCATGTGTATGACTGAACCACCTATTAAACCCCTAAAGTTGAGAAATGGGTCTCAGTTGGCTTCTGGGTAATGAAAAGAATCACCACAGTTTGTAAACTTTTTATATTATTTATTTTTTCTTTGCTTTATAGCTTCACCAAAATTGGATTTCAAGCCTGGCTACCCTAAGAGGATCTACAAACACATGTGGTGCAAGAGCAAATCTGTGTGGAAGAGAAGTGAGTGAAAAAAATAAAGCAGTGAAAATTAAAGGTTAAGCTTGAATGGACGTCAGGGCCAGAAAAGCTTTTTTTTTTAGTGCCCAGTCATTTATCCTTGTCATATCTCTCTTAATATACATTTTTAATGGTTTGCAGTGTTTCTATATCAATGTAAAACAAATACTTTCATCAGAGGGTGTTTCACTGTTAGCCATGCTGAACGACTGTGTGGGAAGCATTAAATTGTGCCATAAATAAGCCAAATTTATTACTTATAATTCATTTAATGCAAAAACAAAGTTTGATGATGAGTGGAATAATAAAAAATATAAATATTACTACCACTAATATTAATAATAAACAAAAAAACAGATGTTCCACTGGACAAATGTGATGGCAAGTACGTTTTAGCAACTATCTGAGTAATAGTGAATCTATTATAATCTCTAAAACTATCTTAAATCATTATTACAAATCTAAATGAAACTATGAAAATATGCTGTCCTCATTAGGAAGTATTAGAATTTAACTGCTACTTAAATTTATATAAATATTTTGCTACTGCCTTTGCTCTTTTGCATAAATTTCACAAACCTAAATCAATGTAAAATAAAGGCAAGCAATTCCTAAATCACACTGTACATATCAGAACATATCCTCAGTTGTAAAGAAAATAGTACCGCTTATTAATTAGCTTTATTGGTAGAACATGCTTTGTATGAACACTTAACAGAGTTCACTTTGGTATTACACATTTATAAAAGCAGGTGAACATTCTGACACATCTTTAGTAGACACAATGACAAAAGGAGAGCAGAATTTGCAATAACTGGTTCTTGTCAGACTGTTGGGCTAGAGGATTCATTGTGTAATATCATTTCAATAAAAAATAAATGCATCAGACTTTCTTTCTTCCACTTCATTTCAAGTACTGAATGGTCATTGCTCTGTGAATGACTTGAAAGACCCAGAAGGATAGCTAGACATGTGAACATTTTAGTAATAGAGTCAAGCTAAGATATGTCTTTCTTCACTTTGATAGACTCACAACCTGTCAAGGGGGTACCTTGCCTCTCCTCTAATGGCAGCTGGATAGGCTCCAGTCCCCCCCCCAAAGACCTGAACTAGAAGAAGCGTGTTGAAATGCAATACATAAAAAAATATAAACATTCATAGTTTGTATTTATTTAACTGCAGACTACAGCTTACTACTCTAATGGCAGCCCTGCAGCACTGCCATTACAGAGGTGGCTCCTAATTACCTTGTATCTGCCAACATGGATATCTCGCTGACATTGTTGTTTATTGGTAAAGGTATCTGATCTACATACCTTGAAATTAAAAAATAAACTATGATTCATTGTATGAAATTGCTTAACAAATGACAACCCACACTAGAATATAAATAACAAATCCCATTATAATAAGTTATGAAAACTTCAAGAAATAGTTTAAAACTTTATCAAAGGCTAAAGTCCGGTTACAAAGAAAAGACATGCATATGTTTCTATTCTATCTTTTTCTATTTTACACTGTTTGTGTTACTGACTGAATAGTTTTTATTTTCTAGTAACAACATTGCCCTGATAGGGCGAAATGTAACATTATTTCCCCTATCTCCCCAATCAGTCATTATCTCCTAGCAACACCAGAGCCTCTTGCGTTTTAGTCCGTTAGTATAAACTAGTGGAAAAATTGTTACCTGTCACATTCAGCTGTATGACAACAAGGATGAATTAAATTTTGTGTTAGAATGACAACTGTTAACCAAAATTTACTGCATTCTTGTTGTTGGGACTAAAATGTAATGTCTCCACGGCTGTGAGAACATGTAATTTCTCTTCTGCTCTGTGTAAGTTCCTCTCCAATGTGAACACATCCCCTTCAGCTGACAAACAGGGTAAACCACTGCTCCTCTCCATGTCACGCTGACATACAAAAACAGGACAAATGGAGTAAAGCACCATGTTCTTTGCATTACTTTTTATTTTTAAGTACTAAAAAAGGTTTCCACTGCTGCTTGAACATTGAAGAAATGTACAAATCTTTCCTGATTTTTCTGACATTGTAAAGCAAATAGTTTGATTGTCATCCGTTCTGCTATGACACTATGACAAGATACCACTTCAGGCAAGGTACGGATGGTGTAATTCTAGTGTTTGGCCTGATTAGTCAATAGTAAATATGTTAATCAAATCAACTGCAAATCGTCACTATGATAAACATCACAAAGTGAAAAAAGTCCTTTGAAATTCAAACTTGAACCTTTTAGCAATTTCTGTATTAATACATATACATCACATAAAACAACTTCTAAAATTACAGAAATAATTAAACAATCTAATAATATGAGATGTATCAATATAACTATAATGAGGAAAATAGAACTTAAAGGAATAATATAACTCATCTCTCTTATCAGTTAATTTATTTGATTTTCGAATAATAATAATGATAATCATAATATAAAGCAAGGCAAGGTGATTCTATATTAGGTGGCGAGGTGGTTAGCGCTGTAGCCTCACAGCAAGCAGGTTGCCGGTTCGATCCCTGGCTCGGGCGTTGCCTATCTGTGTGGAGTTTGCATGTTCTCCTGGTGTTACCGTGGGTTCTCTCCAGGTTCTCCGGCCACCCCCTCCCCCAAAGTCCAAAAACATGCACCTTGGGGTTAGGCTGATTGGGGACTCTAAATTGCCCTTAGGTGTGTGTATGTGTGGTTGTTTGTCTATGTCCAGGGTGTACCCTACCTCTTGCCTGTTGGCTGCTGAGATTGGTTGGAATAAGCGGTAGAAAATGGATGGATGGATGAGCCACATAACTCCATCAGTCTCAAAATACTAGCCTGCTGAGTGTTAATTTTATTTCCCGTCTTATCATAAATTACCTGCATTGTCAACTCTGTCTTAAAACAGGGAGCATGTTGTTATAGGAGTTCTCTGATGTATTGTATTTGCTCTCAAGGCACTATGAATAGAAGCCATCTGAACTACACTGAATCAAAAGAACCCGGAGCAGAATTAATTGGTAGGCAACACAATTGGCATTGCTCTAACTATGAGGAAAATCTCTCATTTGGGACTTTCATGTCTTTTTTTGTGCTCCTCTTTGAACCCTCTTGACAATCTAGTGCAGCTCCTGAAGGTCTTTAAAGACAGCAGGTGGTCACCACACCCACGCCAGCACAAACTCCTGCGCTATCACACATGCAAAAGACATACATCAAAGATGCTACTCACATCTGCAGCTGTGTATATACTGTAGCTAAGCAGCACAATGGGAGATGAGCAGCTCTCGATTTTTGCATAAACACACACACTCACCTGCAAGTCTCATTTCCACCTCCTGAAACTCCATCATTCACATTATGCTGTTGTTGAAACTGAACAATAATTATTTTCTTACATTCATTTTTAAATCCTATTCTGGAGTCATAACTGAAGAACTTTGTCCTGCTTAAAAGTGACATTTTAGACACACACATATATATGCATTTTCAATGCTATAATTAATAGGTTTAATTAATAGTTTTATAAAATAAAATAAAATAAAATAAAATAAAATAAAATAAAATAAAATAAAATAAAATAAAATAAAATAAAATAAAA
>JBAMHX010000017.1:5507435-5518542 GCA_037177515.1 Pseudomugil tenellus
ATAAAATAAAATAAAATAAAATAAAATAAAATAAAATAAAATAAAATAAAATAAAATAAAATAAAATAAAATTCAAATATTGGCAAAAACTGAAACTATTTTATGAGTAGAGGCTTCCATGTCCAGAAAAGACATGGAAAGAAAATTTCAAAAAGCCATCAACACTTACCAGCAGCTTCTGGGATGTTTTGAAAACATGGCCCAAAAACTTCTATCTTATCTGTTTTTTAAAGTGATGTGGAATGACAGGAGCAATATCAAGCATGACGAAGGCTGAACAATTTAATGTATGTTTTTAAACATAGACAAATAGTGAAGAGTGACATCATTATCAGCCGTAGATAAATTCTGCAGATAAATAAGAGATGGCGAGTCATCCACTTTCCTGTAACATCCTTTTATATGTTATCTCATTCATCTTGTATGTCCTAAAAAGACATACAGTATATTCCTGTAGTTGAGACTTGTCTAGAGGTGGTCACAAGGAGTGAAGAGATGTTTAATGGTGACTAACATTGGCTGCTAATGCCTTTGGCTACTATATGACTCACTTTAGCTCCTGTCAAAGTGAACTCTGACCAAGTGTGTCCAACACAGCAGCCATGCACAAGGCTGAAGGGGGAGTAGCGTGGACCAGACAGGAGGGGAAGGGTGCAGAGCCTAACTACGAGAGCGGCCAGGAGGCAGGTTCTGCTATGATTTGACAGTTTATGGTCAGTGCATTTATCACAAATGTCAGCCTTCATCACAGCTGAGCTCCACCACAAAGCCTGCATGTGGGAAATATATGGTAAAGGTCTGGATAAAGGCATTAGTGAGGTGAAAAGACTGAAATGAAATGAGTGATGATATTTTTGAGGCAGACAAAGAAACAAAGTGATGGCTAAAGGCAATGCAATTACCAGTGATAACAGATATGATTATCTGCTCTTACTGGAGCACAAATGTGTCTATTCATATGGTCTGGGTATCTTGGGATATTTTCTTATCCTTTTAAACGTTTATCAAAACATGCTCAACTTTCAGTTAATAATAAAAAGAAGGCTTAAAGTCCCAGCACACAGCTTTAAGGGGTATTCTTCAAATTGGTGGAAGGGATTAAGAATTACAGGTCTTCAATATGTAAAGCACCCTTTTACAGTGCCTGGAATGTAATTTCACTATTAACTGAAAATGGGATAGGTTTTTCCATCCATGCTTTTTTTTTTCTTTTCAATAAATTGAGCAGGTAAAATTATTCCATTCCAAGTCAAAGATTTGCATTTGGAAGTTGCTTCTGGAAATTAATAGCAACATTTAAATGTGTGTATGGTGGAAAGTTACTGTATTTAACCTTCTGAATGTGCTCTGTCACCGATAAAATTCTGCCAATTATGATAAATCTTGAGTTTGCAAATTTTCAGAACACCATATGGTGAAGTAGTACATATGCAATGGTTTTATTTTCATTTAAAGTTTCTAAATGCTGGATTAATCATAGTTAACTTTTAATCATCATTCAAATGGGGAAAAAAGTCAATTCTTGCTATTTTTTTTAAATATAAGCAATTCACCTTAAAGACGTGTTATGAAATGTTTACATAATTTCTCAGTGAATCATCCCCTACTGATGGCTAATTCATAGGGGTGTAACGATCCATCTAGTATGTCGATAAATCAGTTGATATTTCTACGATCTCACAACATCGCTAGTTGTTATTAAAAACGCCATATACCGATCTACTATCGTTTGAAAAGCTGTTTAATCGATTCTATCGATATTAAGAAATTACACTTTGGATGAAAGAATGTATAATTGACTTTAATGCATTTATTTTCACGTTTTTAATGATAAAGCCATTGAACGTGACTCGATTTAGTCTGCCTGTTACTAACGTCACGTTATGGCCGATGGTAGAGGGTAAAAGAGCTAGCAGGGAATTATCAAGCCACCATTGTGATCCAGTGCAAAAGTACAGACAATTTGAACACCACATGTGTCAAACTCTGAGCCAAAGTGCATTTGTATCTGGCCCGCAAGATCATTTTAGAATATTTGTATTAATGTTGCGCCAATACACAAACTGATAACACAAACTGATAACACAAACTACATATCCCACAATGCAACGCTTCAGTTACCTTGCTGAATGCTTATCATGCCAATGAAGTCCAGCTTAAGAAAAAAAATTCTTGGAAGCTAGCTTCTTGCGACGTTCAACGTTATGTAACCTGTTACGTGTAAACCTGAGCAGTAACACGGCAGCTGATCAAGTTTATGAGATTGACACTGATTTAGGAAGACTTTATTGTAAAATCTCATGCTGAAAGAACTGACATGTCCAACACTGCACAGCTAGACATGTTCACCGTGAAGTGGACGCCAGTTTATATGTTAGAGAAAATATTGGAAGTTAAATTGATGCATGTGACAATGACAGAAAAAGATCATTTTGAAAACATGTCTAAGTGCAACCTACATCAAACTGGACAAACTTACAGGACTTCCAGCTGATGGAGCAGCGGCTATGTGCAGTGGAAAGGTGGACCAGTGGGAAGAATGGGAGTAAAGATGCAGGAAGATTACTACTGGAGACAACAGTCTTTTATTGATATTAGCACATATTTGTTCCTGCAAACAAGCTGGGACGACTGCGAGGTTGTCATGCATCTAACCAGGATTATTTTTCACTGATGTTGATCCTTTACTTTACACACGTGTAAATAAAAAATAAATACAATTCAAAGTACTGGGGCTATTTTCTGTAATGTTTTTTATATATATTTGTGGTTTTTGTTAAATATTGGGATCATTAATTGGATAACCAACATATGAAGTTGCTAGGTAACAGAGTTCAGGACCACATCAGTGATGCTCGTACACTGGCTGTCTTATTTCAAACAACAGGCACTCTTTAGACTGCCCAGACTACGTAGAATACTTTGTAGCCTATGTAGTCTCCATACTTCAAACTATGCAGACCCTGAATTGAAACACACCCAGAGTCATCTGAAAACATGGCAGCTGTCATATTTGTGCCACCATTTATACTACATGGTCTCTGAATGAACAAACAAGTCCACATGTGGGGTGAGAAACCTATCAGCACTAAACCTGCATTACTTGAAAGGTACTAGAACTGATTGGCATAAATAATGCCTTAAAGGGAACATAGAAGAAGGCAGACCATATGTACACAATTTTTAGGGTTTTGCCTGTAGTAAAATCCAGGGTGCACATGAGACCACCACATCCACTCACAGATTAAAACATACTTATGTAGCATACATTATAAGAAAATCCTCTAAATGATCTTCAGGTGAAACACATTAGCTCATGTGGTGCTAATTAAGAAAGGAGTCATAAAAAGAGCTTGGGTTATGGCATAGTCTTTATCCTGGGGATCAAAAATCCCCTTTAATTACACCTTTTACCACTCATTACCTTTTTTTTCATCAATTTTTGGTATGAGACAGTATGTCCTACATTTTTTCCTGTACCTCATTTTTCAGTGTCATTTTACATTTTTACATGAAATTTTGATGTGATTATTATGTCTCTCCTGCCCCTCAGTTAGTTATTCCACCTTATTTCTGAAGAATATAATGTATTTTAGGGAATATGTTCTTGAGTGTGTATGTTGGAAATATGGGCTTGAAATTCATGATGGTTTTCTCTTCAACATATTTACATTTTCTAGTAAAGACTAAATAATATATGGAATCATTTTCAGTACTAGTCACATACATACCAAGTAATGGAAGAGGGTGTTCATTAGATTGCTATTCATAAAGAAAAGCACTTTTCACAGGAGTACGTTAAGCAGTATGCAACACCATGGAAATACAAAAATGCAACCCTGGTGGTCTGATCACTTTTACTCTGTTGGACTTAGAAAAGGTGACGCTGCATCTTTGATAATGCATACAGTAAAATGCAATCAGTGTATTACATGTAAGTTTGTAATCAAGTGCGAAACCTGCTTCAAAATGGCCTGAGGTCTTAGAGGCACCGGCAGATTTCAATATTTAAATAATATAACAGTGCCTGTTTAGAGCTTGTTACAGCATCAGTTGTCATTAAAGTCAGCAAACCACCCTCATATGACTCAAGCTACCTGTCTGCTTTGTCCCTAGGGAGCTGTATAAGCAAGCATTCTGACACATTGGAGTGTCAGTGCTGCAAGCTGTGCCAAGCACAAGGTGAAAAGGACAGCAGCCCACATGTACAGCTGTCCGCAGAGGTTTGCTGGATCTTATCTAACTGAGACTAAGCACATACTTTCCTTTGGTTTGTCCATTACTCTTATTCATGCAGTCATTCATTTTTCAGCAAACATTATTTTTCCTTGACAAAAAAAAAAACACTGTTTAAAAATATCTTTAAAAACTGGAACAGTACCGTGATTTTATATAAAAGAGCTTCCTAGAGAGGAATAGACTTTCAGAGGTGACAGATGAGATCTTATCAAATTTGTTTGATCAATATAACTTAAGATAAGCATTTTTTACTTTAACTTTGGAAGAGAAGGCGGAGATTTTGTCATCATTGATGATGTCCATGAAATAATATGAGAGTGTGGTGAAAGCCACTAAAGCCAGTATTAAATGGCTTTGATCTCCAAGCCTTTGGACAGATCTGCATAATAAGCAAACATCCCTCCTCTGCGGAAATCATTGCTTAGACTCAGTGTTGCTTTTGAGAACTATAGTGAATGAACAGAGTTCATTGATGCATGCACAAATGCAAATTAACTCTTCAACAGACACAACACACACACAAAATAAAGGATAAACAAGTTTCCAACACCTCTTCTAGATGCAAGCTCATTTAAGATGGACTGCGGCAAAGTGGGAAATTGTGCTGTGGTCTGATAAATCATAATTTTATTTATTTATTTATTATGAATTCCTTAGGTTTATACCAAAGCACAGTTTAAAAGACTACAATAATTGGTGAACAATAAAGCTTAGAGGATTTGAACCTATATATCATACCCTTGAGTTGACCTTTACAGAGAAGGACTTTTTTTTGCGACCAGGATGTCATTCTAACACAAATCTAGGCGTTAAATTTAATGAACATTTTTCTTATCTTATCTTGAAAATAAGCATCAATAAACATTTAAAAATACACATTTTTTGTTTCATATATGGGTTTATTGTTCTCAGACTTCCTTAATCTATTTAAAATCATATCATTGTTTTGCAAATCCATTAAAAATACTATCTGTTTTCTAAACAGTGGGTTTGAAGTGTTCTTCTTTAAGGTTTTTTGAAAAAAAATGTTGATACTCTCCATTTATCCTCCACACACCACTACACTGTTTCTTTAGCTGATGCCATCTAACATCTCGTATCCATCAGCTTTATCAGTGAATAATTAGCGGCAATTGCTAACTCGGACTGAGGTCTGAGAACGAGGGACGTGCCTCACAGTACAAGAGTGATAATCAACTCACTTCTTCTGAGAAGAGATCATTCAAGCATGAGAAGCTCTCAAATAGGCACTTAATATAAAACACATTCTCCTAAATTATTCATAGAACTTTTACATCTGGGATTATTTTTATTAATAGATTAAAGTGGTGTAAAGGGAAAAGATATGTCTGAGTATGTGTCTATAAGTTATTCTTCCACAGGGTCATCAGCTATCATATACTTAATTATTTAGCCATTTTGAAACAGTGCAGCCAGATGTTCAACAGATGAGAACTGCGTCAGCCATGACCTGCCAACTCGCCTGCAAAGCGCTCCTCTTATCAGCTGGGAATTTATGTCAGTATGTGTAGAGCAATGGCTACATTTACAGATAAAACCATCTATCTCTCTCAGTCTGACGGCTGAGGACACAGAGACTTTAGGTCATGTTGCTGCTATAGTGCAGAGATAACTGATGAAGCAAAGCGATAACCCTACGATGTTACAGAGAGTGGCACGAACAGGGTTTTGTGGCTCTGAAAAGGTCAGGAAAACTATAAACAAAATCACGGTTGGACTGATTGGTCAGGGCTGTTGATTAAAGCTCCTAATTTTTTTTTCTCATAGCTCAGACATATAAGTAAGACACAGACTCATTGATCAGTCACAGCATCATCGTTACTCGGGGACAAAGGCTAGTTTGATAAGACGATAAAGCAAATAAACTGCTGACTTTTGAGGCAACAAGTGGCAACAAAAGGGCAAGAATAAATTAAACAGATCTGGAATTATGGTGCCAATTCATACCATAATACCACCATGTACAAAATGATGCAGATTGCTGTCATTCAAGAACTTTCTAAATGCAAACTGAGGAGTTGAGCTTGCAGCTTTGCTTCTGAGAGATTTCTTTTCACTTTTATGACCATTAAAGCAAACCTATGATAAACAATTGTCTCTTCTGATAACAGTATTGTTTAATTAAAATGTATCCAATAAGGTTTCATTATTCAGACAGTTTGTTTTTTTCAACCAGAGCTTCATATTTATTTTGAACAGCTAAGAGGGTAGACTTACTTGTATTAATGAAACAAAGCTTTCCCACCATTGTCACCAATCCAGTTTCTTTGTACAAAAATCGCTTAAATTAGTAACCATAAAACACGTGGTTGCTGTGTACACTGTGTTCAGCAAATATAGTCCTGAGAAACATGAACATAATAATATTACTTTGTTGTATAAAATCAAAGTCTCACTGAAAAGTATCGAAACAGCTCTTAGTGATTCCAAAAGTCAACGTATGTCCTTTATTCTTTTTAAATATATTTTACTGAACAAGACATTAAGTCAGACAAAGGTACACTTTTGCCTCAGTGTAAAATTGACATAGATTATCATAAAAAATTCATGTCTCTGTTTCTCCATTGCAGTGAAGTCCAAATGGAATGGATCTACATTGTTTGCAAAAATGATAAATTATTGAGATGTTTGTGAGACGTTGAAAACAGAGTTTGTATCGCCTTTGCATACTGCTGATACAGCAAAGAGAGGCACAACGGCACTTTATTCTGTTTGCGATTGAGTGAAATTGGGAAGCTACGAGCAGCGGTGTCATAAAATGCATGTTTACAGAGCCAGACAGCCGGCATGCAACAACAGTAGCACAGCATCTGCAGGAAACCATGTGACTTACTTCTTTTCAGAAGAGAAAGTTCAATATCGAACAAGATTAAGAGATAAAATATATATATAATCATTGGACATCAAAGTATCTTGGCTATCATGCTGTGAAAACCTTGCAAAAAACAGCGCTTCTCATGTCTGAAAGGATCATGGTTTTGATTTAAAAATATATTCTGTATTCTGTCCCTCTTCTCACTGTGAAGCACAACTAACAATTTGCTCTAGAACAGACAAGAGAATTTTCTTTCTCTTTGCTTTTGATATTCTAAACCCTCGTGATCCTTAAAACAAGATTTAAAGCTGCTCAAGTCATTCACAATCTTTATTTCTCAAATAGGGCCTCTTGTTCCCCTCTTGAGGCTAAAGAATGCTGCTATCAGGTCTGAAAAGTATGGCAGCTGATTAAAACCACTGAAAGGGACAAAAGGACAGAGAAAGTAAGTAATACAGATGAGCGAGTGATGCTTAGAAGTGATGGTAGCAGGAGTAACCCTGGCCATCCAGCAAAATTTTAATTACTGCAGGCGCAGCTCTTCTCACTACTAATCTCCTCCGTGGTCGGATTTATAGGCATTACTGATGCTGACAAAGTCATCGTTCAGGTAAGAATTTAATATAAGATAAAGCATTAAAAAGCTAAAATTCTTTGAAATTCTTTGTATTGTTCCACAGAATGGCTTTAAAATACAAACTTGCATATGTAGCAACTTGTTACACATATAGATTTTAAAGTCTGTGTGGGAAGTTGCCTGCACTCAGAAAACAAAACATCAGCCCGATCTATAATTATTAAGCAGTTTTGTTTCAAGGTGTATGAATAACAATTTCTAAAGCATTTAATAGTAGAAGTAGGAATTTTTCTGCACCAAAGGTTAATGCCTTTTTAAAGCCGATGTGAGTGGGAAGTAATAATGATGAATTCTGCACCAGCTGTGATTTCTAAGGCCTGCAGTTAGGACCCCATCCCCCCCTTTCCCCTTCCTCCTTCCCCTTCCTGACATTTCTATTATTGAGAAACAGCAACTCAAGTATAGCATGCTACTACTGCAGCACTATATCCGCTCTGACTTAATCCTCCTGGCATTTCAGTAGCCTGCTCTCCTTCCCCACACATGTCAAACTGTTTAATATTCAATCCATTTTGGATGGGATTACCATGCTATAGGTTAGTGGGAAATTTTGGCAGGGCATGGCCTTATCAGTGTTCATGATGCATGGCAATTTTTCTCTCTTTTTTCTTTGGCTATTAAGGACATGAGTTGATTGTGCTTGGTGGGTGTGAACAGGATTGATGAGAGGTCTAAGCCTGCGGAGAGTTCCTAATGAACAAATAAATCAAACATCTCTCTGCGATCGAGTCAGTGTCTTGGATCGCAGAGTCACGCTACATCAGTGTTGCTGAAGAAGATGATCAAGGGCACTAATTGAATTGCGGTGAATGCAAAGGCACAGTACGATATACTCCACCCCCTGAACAACCTAAGCTATCACCTCGATGGGGATTTTTTACTTTAATTTCACAGCCTGAAGTCAATTTCACAGCTGGCAATCTCCATATGTTTATCTACAGAAATGTAATTTGTGTTATTAGTGCCAGTGCTTTGACCGCATGCTCAAGTGCTCACACACATGCCTTGGAAAAAAAAAGCAGTCACTTCTCAAGACAAAGACATACTCTGAATGAGCGCACATATACCCACAAAGTTAATTCCTCCTAGCTGCATTTGTTTTTGCCGATGCAGGAAATGAAATGATGACTTGGATCCAATAGGTAGCAAAAGGTTGATCAGTATAACTGAAGGGACACAATGCAAAAAACTCCAATTCATTTCCTTTCAGGGAAAGCTATTAGGCTGAAACAGAGCTCTCAAGATAAGATTAATGTTTTATGTTAAGCTGCCCATATGTCCATATTATGTTGTTCCCTTAAATTTCAACACTTCAACTAGCTGTTTGTCTACAGGGAGTCTTGTAGCCAATTCCACAGATGGAGAGGATGGGGATCATTACTGGTGGAAATCTGGATGTTTTTTTGTGTGATCAAAACATAACCAAGGGCCCCTCCGGAAGCTTGTCTGTCTAAGCATGGAACAAAACATCAGCTCGCAAATCATCTGAATTAAACTCATTAATAGAAATCCAATTAAACTCATTTCAAAGAATTCTACTGATAACCTACTGTGTTTACTAACCTGGAATTTTCTAGTTAATGCACATAAAATCTTTTTCAGCCACACAGGCATTGTGGTTTAAAGTAAAAAAAAAACTTTACTTTTACACAATGTGTCTTTTCAGATTAGTACCTTTTTCAACAAAAACAGGTTTGACAGATTAAGGCACAGTGCTCCCGCAGGCTTGAGGTTATTTAAAAACTGTGAAGAGGTTTACATTTACTTTTCCACATGTTCCCTCTAATTTTGAAGATAGATTAAAGAATTCAGCAAAAAGAATGATTATGTTCACCTGCATATTTTAAAGACTTGTATGGGGAACTCTGACTCATGCCCTCTTGAAGAAAATGTTTTCTTAGTCGAAACTTAATAGTGGAAGTGGGAATGTGCAACACTGATAGACTGATCCTTAGCACAGAGAGTAGATTAGGTAATATGTTTATCGCTCTGTGCACAGAGGATTATAAAATAAAAAGGCAAGTGAAGACAAACAAGTCCACCCCTCCTACAGGACAGCAAGACTCCAAAACAACAGGCTTGTTTTGCATCTGTTTGCAGTTTTACTGCCTCATTAATATTGATCTATAACTTTAATCTTTTTTTTTTTATTTTGCAGTCCTTTGCATAGCTCTTTGATTTTTTTAACAACTTTTGGGACATTTTGCATTTCGGCCAAACAATGACCACTTAGCCAACTCAGTAATCTGTCACTGGCTCTGCGCCTTCAGCATACAACTCTCTTGGAGCTGCTTACTGCTCACACTTTGTATGTGGTTCAGAAAACATCACAACAAGTCATATGTGGAATTGGGAACCTGTGGGAGAGGGATTTAGATGGTTCTCCAACCAGTCAGTGTGATTATTGAGAAACTGCGTGAGAGCTCAGCACACCACCATGAAGAATGAGATTTGTTTTGTAGAGATGTGGACTCAGCAAAACAGCACAAAATGTGGGAATTCCCACTGGCCTCATTCCCCAAGCTTACATATGATAAGCTGCAACTATCTTGTCTTGAGCTGCCAAGCTGGTGTGTAACACAGCCTCATCTGCCCAGGGCAGTGAGCTACAACATTTTCACCCACTGCCTCCCTGCCAAGAGGATCCTTGGTCTATCTGCACTCACCAAAGCTCCAGTGACCCTGATAGTACCATCAGCATGCAGCAGTCATCTGAGGGTGATTGAATTAACAGACACAAAATGGATTCTGCTTGCTTAACCTATGGGACAGATGAATGCAACAGTGACAGACTGCATCCAGGCAAAGTGAGCAGGTGTCTGATTTGAGCTTTCACCAGGACATAGTGGTCCAGACAACCATTAGAGATAAACACATTTTCACTGCAACATCAAATAGAGCGAGGATGACTGTAAAAGATAACAGCTCTTAACTCTGGTCTGAGTTCCTCAAAGGTTCTGAAAAAGGTTGTTTTTCTTTTTTTTTCCCCCTATCATCCAGGATCAAAGGCGAGCTGATTGTTGGACGTCTTTTTCTTTGTTCTTTAGAGATGGGCAAGCTCTCTCTAAACTTATGGCTTGCAATAACCTGGATAGTCTGGTTAGCAGGAATGAATGAGAAGCACTTTCTTACAGTTTCAACAGGCAACCCTCAACCATGAATGAACAACTTTCACAAACTGCACTCAATTTGTCATTTCCCTTATACTTTTGCCCCAGATATGTTAATAAATGTGAACTCAGTGCTTAAAGATTTGGTTAAATATCCTGTGAAATCCTTTACAACAACATCCGCCATTGGTTCAGAATGCACAGAACAAAATGAGTTAATTAAGAATATCAAAAAACAAATGCATATTTAGACCATTTACTTTTAATACACCACAGCATATATAT
>JBAMHX010000017.1:5539022-5554528 GCA_037177515.1 Pseudomugil tenellus
TTACTGTATTCAGGGATGTAGTTTTGATTTTAAAAGTGTGTGTGTGTGTGTGTGTGTGTGTGTGTGTGTGTGTGTGTTATTTTGATCATGATTCAGTCTGCACTATGGTATGTCTTTACCCTCACTAACATTAAATTGCACTGCTTTTCCCTAATTTTATCACACACCTTTCTAGCTAATCTTTGTGCCCACAGGAGTCACTGCTGCAGCTGAGTGGATTTTTTTTTTTCCTTTTTCTTCATTTTTTCTTTTTTTTCCGGTTCAATTCTCAGTAAAGCTTATACCCTGCTGTGCATGATAAGCCCTGAGGTGAGACGTTCCTCAGGTGCTGGAAATAACCATGGTATGGTTTGAGTCTTTTAGGTCACTTTTTTTGTCCCTTGTCGGGTTCAGGTTCAGTTTATGTCCCACGGCTCTAACTGTTTGCCAGTGAAGTACACCCATTACTTTTTCACTGAATAAAATGATCGATCTAAACTGGCGGCTGTGTGTAAATCAGTAAAACAAACCTGTTCTTATAGTTGCTGATAGCCTGTCAACGATTGCTCATATCAGGGATGGCACCAGGTATAGCCAGTTAGATGGCAGTACTGGCCTTATTTCTAATAACTATAGTCACAGCAGATCTTTTGAGGAGCCTTAGAGAACACAATAATGTGACAAAGCCTTTCAGACAGAACTTTATGGGGTGCTGGAGTAATATAGTGAAACAAATTAGGTGTCAAATAAGGATACACACCCTCTCACTCCAATTTAGAAACCTTTAAAATAGTAGTAAGCCTTTTAAAAATATGGAATCTTAAAAACAAATCCTACATTTTTCTTCTGTTTCAGGATAAAGTTAGCAAACTGTTCCAAGAAAAGAAACCCCTACAACCACCTGAAGACTGCTAAGTTGACCTCTGACCTCAATGTTGACTCTGTGCAAGTTAAACAGTAAATTATTTATTATATCATCATTCTTGCATACTGCTGTAATCATAGTGAGGGCAGCAGTCACTCAGATTCTCAGTCGCTATAGTAATTGCAACAAAACATGCATTCGTTTGTCAGTAATCTCATCATCCAGTCTGAATATGAGAAAAATTATTATTCATAAATGAGTTATTAGCACGATGAAATGTTTTCTCCTTGCCTCGTGGTTTGAGCATTAACAGATATTATCAGCCGTTCTTATCGTTACACCCCGTTTCAGTTATGTAGGTCACATTAGCCTGTTATATTAAAATAAGCTTAATATAGACAATTGTGCTCACATATGCTTTATGCAGTCAGTAACTTCTTCTCAAGTTATGCATGAACAATGATGTATCCAAACAATATTTAGATGTGGTCCTGCTTATAAGAATAAGGACGTATAGGGAACAAAACATCAAATGCATTACAGGTCAGAATGCTTTTTCATACAGTTGTATTACACTTTAAGCATAGAGAGATACAGCAGCTTTACCTTCACTCACGGGATGTGTTCTGCAAGAAAAAGCAAAAGCAGTAGAGAAATGAGCAATTTTAAGACATGACTGGGGTTATAGGACTGGAAGTAAAAACATTGGAAAAGAACCAGCGTCAATGTTTACTGGAGACAGTAAAATGTTGCATGTAAGCAGATGCTCCTTCATATGAGACCAATATTTCTAAAAATAAAATGTGTCCAGTCGAGGTAGTAAAATGTACACCTGTTTTATCCTACCATAAGCTAAACAGGCTGGGTTATCATCTGTCAGCTCAGTTTGCTGTCACACCTCTGGGACTCAACAGCCTGGAATAAACAGAAATTTTCATTTCAGAAATATGAATGTCATTTTCTTCACACCCGGCCTTCTTTTCTACAGTTCCTTTTTTTTTCCCTCTTTGTTTCCTTTTTTCATTTTTTATGTTGACTTTTCTCTCAGGTTCTATTTGACTTTTCTCACTTTCCCTCCTCATCTCTTCCCTTGCTGCACCAATGTCTCTTTTTCTTCTAAATTTATCTCAGTTTCTCTCCCCCCCACACATCCCCAAGCACGGCCATCACTCCTTGCATCACTCCCATAACTCCCTGTGGCCTGACTACGAAAAGGCTCTAATAGTGCAACCTTCCCTTTAATGAAGCTCGATGGAGCCATAAAGCAGCCCTGAGGTCTAGTTGGCAGCCAGATGGTTGCAGCCGAGGTTTCATTCTGCTAATGGGTAGGGGGGCAGAGCAGTTAATGAAAATCAGACCCTTGAAATGAAATGACCAATGTCCCAAGGTAATGAGGCACGCATCAGCAGCAAGCTTTTACAAGCATTAAGGTAATCTTAGATGGCAGGATTATGTAAAAACATCTTATGATGACTGTTTATTAGATTGCTTAAGACATACTGATTATTATACTGCATATTCTGCCTACAAACACACTCCCATTGACTCAGGGCACTGTCTGCAATACTTAGATTGACTGGCTTTGCTAATAAGTGCTTCACCCAAGCAAGGCTGTGCGCCAAATGCTATCAATGAGAGTCTACCCACGCAGTATTACAACCTTCAAATTACAGCCCATGTCACAGTCAGACAGCTACAATATTGCAGTAGCATTACACACAAATGCATGCAGGGCTAATCATTGTGCATTACATTCATAGTTTAAAACCATGACCCCTTTCATCCAACAATGGCAATTAGAGTAAAATATGTTCCATGTTCACTGTTATTTACTGTTATTTCTCTTACATTAGCCAGATTTATTGGCTCCTGGGAATGTAAGAGACTTAAAGCTTAAAATTGAAGGAAACATATCAGACTTTGTAGTAGAAAGGATAATATATTCCTGATTCAGCAGTTACCAACAGCACATTTCCTTATCTGATGCAACCCAGTCTTTGGATGATTATTCCTCCCTGATGTTTTTAGTTGGGAATTTCTTTTAAGTTTTAGTAAGTTTTCATCTTTTGTCCTTTTTTTGTAATTTCAGAAATACTGATCACTTTGAAGAGCTACAATTATTCAACAACACAATA
The DNA here is from genome assembly GCA_037177515.1 of Pseudomugil tenellus. Taxonomy (NCBI): domain Eukaryota; kingdom Metazoa; phylum Chordata; class Actinopteri; order Atheriniformes; family Pseudomugilidae; genus Pseudomugil; species Pseudomugil tenellus. The sequence goes on from JBAMHX010000017.1 coordinate 5,542,002, forward strand.
CATTGAAATAACAAAAAGGTTTATTGTGCATTCAGTCTTCAAGATATTAAAGGACACGACTCTCTTAGTATTGATTTCCTATGAATTCCTGTGTCTGCTGTGTATGTGTGTATCATTTTTAATGATTGCTGGAACCTGTATTCTAAATTTTTTATACAATTTTCTAGTGCAGAAAGTCATTCAAAGAAAAAGAATGCTCAATTTTCACAGTTGTTGTTTTCATGTGTTTTCATACAAACACACACTGACATTGATTTTTTTTTCTCTTTTTTTACCCATAGTCAATACAACCTAATCGCACAATATTTTAAAGTTTGAATCAGCTGTGCCACCAGATTTAAGTTTTTCATGTAAAACACAACACAAAACCTCAATTTTGTAAGAAAATGGATGAACATATAAAACATTATAACCACAGAATAACTTTGGAAGATATTATTTCCCATATTGTTACCCAATTCCTTAAAATAAATAAAACATATTATTAAAAGAAGTATTAAATACATATCATTTAGCCTCATAGAATAAATTTACAAGTCATATTTTAAGATTTCATAGGCAATAATGCACTATTAATGAGCAGTGTTATGGTTGGGTTAGCGATTTGCGGACAAAATATGATTTAGGATATTATGTCACTAGGCCACTATTATGGTGTAATCATAGTTTGACATGGCATTTTGGTGTTTGCAAACATTTAATCAAAGCTTATTTTATTGCAATATGAAAAGTTTCATCTCTCTATACTGTAATGGCCGTTTTTCCTGTCAAGGACGAAAAGACTGGTTTCTTTAGATTGAGAAAAATAAAAATGTAATAATATAGAATAAAAGAAGTTGAACATAAATTAAACATTAAAACATGGAGTCAGACAATACATTAAGACATACAGACAAGGTACAAGGTTATAACCCGGGGAGAATCCCTCCAGAGATCTGTTGTCACACAGAAGTCTGAAGCTCGTCTAAACATTTTCCTGATGGAAGGATGCTGGCCTTGCAGATAGTTTACTAAGGTCAGAATGACATCAGTTTATGGTCGGACCTTTCAGCTAGACATTAATTAAGAGCAAGGTAATTAAGCTAATATATGAAATTTCCCCAACAATACCAACAACATAACAAGCAGTTATAACAGATCGCAGATGACGACTTTACAGCCAGTAAGTAACTATATTTACCAAAGAGGAAAATTACCAACATCTTCGTACCCCTAAGTTTGTATGTGTTTCATGTTGGAGTAGATTACACCATGCATAACCATTGCATAAAAAAAATTACACCGGTCCAGTTCGAATAAATATTCATTACAACCAATACTGTTTTAATGCAGAAGCTTAAAGGGGCTCAAGTTCTGGAGCCTGAAGGCACGAAGGGCCCACGAGGCTCACAGACAAAAAAGAATCATTGGAAATTGAAAATTATGCGTGACTTTGTGTGGTAGCCTACTTCCAACTGTTGTGTGAACGGGTCTGGGGAATGGGATAGAGAATTCTTGATGGAGGAGACTGACTGTGATTTATTTCAGACTGACACATCAATGTCATCTCAGCTGCCAGTCAAACACATGACATACCTCTTTCTGCTGTTCCGTGAATGGGTTGCTGATCTTCATACCTAGACGTACTTAACCAGATAAATGTCAAACTTATTATTAGGTAAAAATGGACCTCAAAACAAAAAAAGAAAAAGCAGAGAGAAGGGAAAGTTTTAAAAAGATCTCATGCGTCTATTCGATGCCATATTACATTCCAGCTCTCTCTCTTTTTCCTGCACATACCTTGAACTCGAACTTTATATATTAAACTCAAACACTTTAGAAATAATTTCATTCTACTGTTAATTATCAAATTACCAAACATATTTGTTCACTAAATGATAAACACACATATTTCTATTGAATTTAAACAGACTCATTATAGTTACCAACATGGTACCCAGCTGAATGTATTTTAAATATTAGAAGTTGTTTACTTTATCAAACTAATCTAAAGAGGGGTCAGCAAAGCACCTGTTCTTTAATCAACAGTAAAATTGAATAACTCCTACAAGGTTTGTAAGGCACGTCTCTGGATTTCTTTTCTCTTCTTAATACTCATCTGGTTTTCTATGAGATTTATCGGCTTTTGACTAAATGAAATAAATAAAAACCAGGTAACATTAGCGATAATGTGAAACATTCTCTATTTAATGAGACGTTGTAGGTGTTGTATCCCAGCATGCAACAGAGCACAGCATGCCTTTAGATTCTCTATTAAAAAATGCCAAAGGTTGCTTGATATCTGAAAGCTCCAGTGGCAACAAAAGCAAAACTAGTGGGTGAAATAAAGGGATCCCCCCCCCCTCCCCCCCCCCAGAGAGAGGTCACATGAAACTGGCTAACTAGGACCATCCGCATACAAACTTTGTGGTTACTAAAACTAATTTTACCATTTTCCACTGAGAGTAAAAAAGCATTTTTCATTTCATGCATTGCCCAGATTATTTTAAGTTTAAAGTCATTCTGGTTCAAGTCAAATTAAGATACATGTGTATTTGTTGATATATGATTTCTCAAGATTTTTTCCCATTAATGATTTGAGATCCATAGCTCTCAAACTCAAATAAATCAGGACTAAACTTTTATAGGAATAAAAGGAATGATCCCTGGGCTTAAAGTGGGATGCTTAATAAGCACCCATTTCTCACCTATAACAAAATGGACAAAATAATATCATATAGAATTCCCACTAAGAGCATCATTATTGATACAGTAAATGTTAAATCACATTTAGTTTACATGTTACTTTTAAATGAAAGCATTTTAAACATATATATGTTTCTGTGATCACAGTTATTAGCACCATCTACAAGTGCTGCTTAAAGTTTTAGCACGCAAATAAGATATGCCATATAAGAACTTGATCAAGAAACTCCCAATGTCTTTTCAAGGCCAAAAGCTCATTTAAAATGGAATGAGGCACAGTGGAAATCTCTTCTGTGGTCAGACGAATGGAAGTTCAAAATTCTTTTTAGAAATAATTGATGCCACATCCTTAGAACTAAAGAAGAAAAAAATGACCATGAGGTCTCTTATCAATTCAAAAGCCTGAATTTCTGTAGGTGACTAAAAGTGTCTGGAACTGTTATCTTGCACTTTTGAAAAGCTTAAAATCATCCATTTTTTAAAGGCGTATAGAGATTTTAGAGCAACATATAGTGTATATACGTATTTTTATAGAAGGCTTTACATATTTCAGCAAGTCAATACCAAACTGCATATTGTGTTATTACAAGAGCATGAAGTGCTGCACTGACCTGTCTGCACTCCAAACCTTTGACACATGATGGAAAGAAAAGTCCCCCCACCTCCTAAAAAGACAAAGACCCAGGATTGTTGCATTTTTTTAAATTCTAAAATTCTTTATCAAAAACATTATTACTATTCTTGACCAGCATTTGTCCTTTGTCTTACATTTAAAACAAGTTACTAGAACCGCTTTCTTCCACCTGCATAATATAGCAAAAATTAGGGACATCCTGTCTCGGAGTGATGCAAAATTAGTTCATGTTTTTGTTACTTCTAGACTGAACTACTGCAATTCCTTATTTATGGCCTGTCCCAAATTTGCCCTGAAATGTCTCCAGCTGATCCAAAATGCTGCAGCAAGGATTCTAACGAACTAAAAGAACAAGAAATCATATTTCTCCAGTAGCTCCTCATTGGCTCCCTGTTAAATTTAGGAAAGAGTTTGAAATCCTTCTCTTGACATATAAAGCTCTCCATGACCAAGTTCCATTATATATTAGAGATCTCATAGTTCCATATATTCCAAACAGAGCACTTTGCTCTCAGACTGCAAGTCTGGCTGTGTTTCTGAGTTTATAAGACCACAATGGCATATAGAGCCTTCAGCTATCAGGCCCTTCTCTTATGGAACCAGTTCCCAGTATGGTTACGGGACGCAAATGCCCTCTCTACCTTTAAAATCAAACTTAAAACCTTTCTTTTTTTAACAAATCTTATAGTTAAGGATAGTCTAGCCGTCCATTAATTATGCAGCCATGGGGTCGTCCCATGATGCACTGAGCACTTCCTGTTACTTTCTCTTCTCCTTTTTTTCCATGTATATGATGGTTCTGGCATCATTAACATAACTCTCCTTTTTCTGCAGGTCTTCCTGGATAACATCTTCAGTGTATACTGATCTGTCTTTCCTGTCCTCTCCGACCCCAGCGAGCCGAGGCAGATGGTTGCACTCCCTGAGTCAGGTTCTTCCTGTTAAAAGGGAGTTTTCTTTCCCACTGTCGCCGCATGTTTGCTCAGGATGGAGCATTGGATCAAAGTCAAGATTCAATACAATCTTTTTGGTTTCCCCTACATAGGCTATTTATTATGAATTGGCTCAATTTGATCTCTGTAAAGCACTCTGAGAGTACTTTGTTGTGAAATGGTGCTATACAAATAAAGCTACATTGAATTGAACATTTACTGAAAAAATGACATAATTGTCCCCCCAAAGATCCATCATCTAGTATCAGGATTATCTATAGTCTATATGTTCAATATGCGAACAAAAACACTATAAAATATTTTTTAATCATCACTGAAAGCTTAGATCATGTGTCATGGATAAGTGTGTGAGTTGCACTTCATGGACATCTCAAAAAAACATTTCCAGAAAATGCCCAAATAAATTTGCTGGCTGTAGTTTTTTGGCTTCTTTGGCTCTTAATTATGTGTTCTTCAGCATCTCTGCTACACTTCAACCATGTTCTAAGTTTTCACACTGACAAGTGATTGGCACATGATGTCATTAGGCATGAGCCAAAATGGGTCAAAAATCCAACTTTATATGAATATTCACTATTAATCTCACACTTATGTTTTATTAGAATATATATTAAAATGTTATTACATTTTACATGTTTTTTAATCTTCCCACATAATACCTCCTGGAGTGTTTCTACTATCCATACCCAACATTGTCTTATCACAGTAGCATGTAATTATGATAATGAAAAAAAAGCTTATGGTCTTCCTCCTGCACAATATCATGTTTCATAAATCTAATCATCATCTCTAACAGTGAATCTGCAACACTTGCGTTCTTCAGTAGTGATGGTAAAACTGATGATATTAACAGTAAGGTGCTTGTATTTTTGTACCAACCCTTTTGGAAGCCTTTCTTTCTGATCATCATAATTAATCAATATCATGAACTCCAATCATCTGGTTGTTTTATCGTGATGACCCAGTTTCTCGGAAACATCTCATTTGCTCTTCATCAGCTCATGCCATGTGGAACATAAATAGTTCAGGGTAGTTTGCAACATTGTACCTTCTTCCTTTTCCCCCAGCCCCCTTTTTGTTGTGCATCCCCTCCATGCAGAGCGCAGTTAATTGCACATTCCTCATTACCATGTATTGGAAAAGAGCTCCCAGTGAGCCATTCCACTTTGCAATAGACTCTTTTTCTCCACCTCTCTGTATACATCCATTTTCTGCAGCACATAAGAAAAACAGGTATATCAAGCTCCACCTGACCTTTGACTTCAAATAATGAATTTCTGCATCATCACTCTGGGCAAAAAGTCTAACAGACCGAAGAAGGAAACATTTCTCTTAGCTGCCAATTTTTCCCTTTTACACAACAAACCACAGGGAAGCGATGTGAATGGTTCTTGTGCTAACTCGGCTCAATCTGAGTCTCAACAGTGGGAAGAGGATGAATGTGACCCCAAAGACTGAGCAGCATCTGTTAACCCCCCTGATCATTGCTTCTATCTGACGGCTAGGCGGATGCAGCGTCTGCCCAGTCATGCGGGGCCGCGCCAATAGATTCAGCCGACTATGGTAATGAGCCTGAAAGGAATCCCAAGCTCAGTGCTGTCACTTTGATGACTCCAGAATTAACACTGCTCTAGAAATTCTCCACACCTGCTGTAATAACACTTAAGATAGGGGGAAGGTGTCTTCAGTAATGCAGGTACACGAAAATTAATGTAACCCCTCTTGTCAAATGTAATTAGAACCACAGTGGCACAGATATGGTGCAGTGGATGTTTTGAAAAGGTTGAAGCAGGAAATTATTGCTGCGGGGGGGAGGTGGGGGGAGTCTATTTTGCCCTGATAACAGTATTTCATTTGCCATCACAGAAGCATAGGTTCTGTGGGTTTCTGCCCATAAGTATAAATGCTCGTTGGGCTTTATACTAATGAATATTCAGCTTATTTACTTACAAGGAAACACAGAAAGAGTGCAAACACTCTTCCGCTATTCAAAATGTAATACACAAGAGCTTTAAACTTAGAAAATTAACATTTCATCACTCGTGGTTAGTGTGTCATATTGCCTCCACATCCACGTCTCTGTTCCCCATTTCTCCTCTTCCCCTCTCAGTATACTCCTCCCTCTCCTTGACCTTCTCTTTTCATTAGTCAGAGTGTGTCTCATGCCTCTGAGCATGCTGATAGTGCACTGCTCCAAGGCTGCATTTATCACAATGATAAAGCACTCTCAGACAACAGCCAAGTATCTCAAGGCTAGTGGCCGCGGTACCTGACAAGTGACAACAAGTCACACAAACAACTCCACCTCCATCCTCCCCCCAATCTCCCCCTCTCACCAGCCACCAGACATATACCACAGCGAGGTGGTCACAGGTTGTCGCCTTATGTCACGCAGGCCCCTAATGAGAAGTTAAGTGTAGATGAAGGCAGGTGGCTGCTCATAACAGTGAATGTGCCGCTGCCTATGCAAATACACACACACACACACAAACAGACTTTCCCTCTTCACTTACATCCATTGTGTTGTGTTGTGTGGGGGTTGACAGTGACATCGGCCCAGAGTCACAGAAATGCAAGTCTTGCTGCGTTTGCTCCAGCTTTCATCTTTGCCCACAGTTCACCTCACTTTCTTCTATTCAATGCCTTTTTTTTCTTCTTCCACTCTCAAGGCACAAAGGTGCTGTCGTCCTCCAGAGAGCTACAGCCGGCAATCACCGCTCTGCTTTCAGACTCCGTCTGACAACTGAGATGACGGGAAGTTATGTTGTTCTCTTCAAAAGGTATTTGCAATTGTTCTAATGGGAGGCAGTAGCTGAATTTCTTTCTCTCTCTTTTTGTGTTATTCCCTTTTAGTTCTTTTAAGTCAGCATTAAATTTAATTTGAACACCATTATTGTATTAAAACACATGTTCAGCCATATTTAAAAAGTATATTGTTCATGGAAAGGCTTTTTAAATGAAAGCACTTGAAAGGCAATTTTACTTTACTGACACAGAGTTTGATGTCTTTTGTTCTTTCCAGCTTAAATGTGCTACTTTCTTTGCCTTTCACTGCCTGGCTCATGCACACACACATACACACCCGCATTTATCATAGATTTGACAGTCTGACTGAATCCTGCCCAGACTTAAAGGACTTTTTTTTTATTCTACAAAGCTTATCAATGCTCTTGTGTCATAAGCTGACATTTGTTTCATATTGTTTTTTTATCAACATAATCATGCTTTTTCTATCTGTGACACATTTTAAATCCTGAGGTGAAAAGATGAGAATTATTCTCTTTTTTTGCTGCACATTCAAACTATTTGTAATTCCAAACTGCAAAGCGCTTTTTGCAAAAGATAATGCATATGTTGCCCTAAAGAATACACTGCAATGATTATAATCTATGGTGATTGCAAAAAAAAAAAAAAAAAAAGCTTCTGCAATAGATTCTTAAAGAAAATGGTAATGGCTTTGAGAATTGTCAGTTTTCCATATGTCTTGTTGAAGAAGCACACAGTGCACTCTGCAGAAGAGTGTGATGACGGCTATACAGAGGTAATGGAGGACCTTGAAGTGTTTCTGAAATAACAAATGTCAAGGAGGATGGATGGTCACTCTATTACCCTCTTTTCATCTTTTGCAGAAACTGTCAGTTTAACAAATCATTTTGCAGTTGTGTGATGGTTGACGACAGTTTTTTGTATGCTTGCATTTATTTGGAGATCATTTCTGAGTAATTAGAAACAGCTAGAAAGCACATCTGTACTTCAGTCCAGTATTGTAATAATAAGGACTCTTCAGGAAATCGAAGAGTTTTGAAAAATGTGTAACTCAGTGTGATAATTCCTCCATTAAAGTATTTTCACTGTTTTGAATCTTTCCCTTCTACTGTTAAAAATAATTGCAAGTTTACCTTCTACCATCCACATGAATCCCGTTCATGTCAATACTCCATCAGAGTTCATGTTTTCCACACACATTCTATTGCACCTCATTCATACATGCATTGCTTTCTAGTTTTGATATTTAATAGTTTTTTTTCCTCATATGGTTGTTTCTGTTTTCCTGATCATATCTCACTGTCAATGTTTAACTCTCACTTCTGTCAGGCAGAATTCAAGTCTAGAAAACCCCTCAACAACAGATCCAAGGCAACATCTCAGGATTGGTGACCAATGCTTTTTGTTGTTTTGTTTTCTGCAGAGTTTACAATCTAAACTTCTTGTAAAATGCACTGTGTGACACCTCAACAACAAATATCTCATTCTGTGTATCGGAGCTGTGTATTTGCTGTTGCCAGCTGCATTCCTTTGTTTCATGCTTCACTATTTCCTTTAATGTTCCCTCACTGTGTGAGTACTCGGGTTCTTAATGGCCTCCTTGTGTTACGCTCAGTGGAACAGTCAACAAAAGCAAGATCTGGGCCCTTTTGTATATTTGTTGTTTTTTATGTTTTACTTTTTTTCTTTCTCTCTCTTTCTCTTATTCTCAAACACACATATAAAACACTGTTCAGTTCACTCCCATGACACTACTGGCCTTTTCCACTCTGCTGTATTTGGCATGATGGCATTGTAAGCTGTACGACATCATATGATTAAAGAAAATGTTTATTCAAATGGCTGCAATCAGATTTAGAAATGCATTAAAAAAAACAAACAGAAAATATTAGGTAATAAGATACAAACATAAAGCTTTTCACAAATTCCTTCTACCTTTATCACGGCGAAGGTTCACACGAGTCTCACATATCAACACGGGATAATAAATGTAACATTTCACTTGTTTAATTCATACATTACACATAACATTTATATTATTATTGTGTACAAATCATAACAGCTCTGTCCAATACTTACAGGAGGCACAGTGGTTTAGGCTTGAACTCTTCTTTTAACTGCCATTATCTATAGCACCCTTGAGCAAAATACTTTACACTTAGCCACTCCATCAAAACAGTTTAAACTGTGACTAGTATGAGAAGCTCCCAAGTATTTCTGTGCATCTTGGTGCAGATAAAAAAAACAGCAAGGCTCAGCAAAACCTGGCCAGAAAATATTCTGAATAACACATTCAGAAGGTATATTAAAAAAAATAGGAGGAATAGAAAAAGACTCCATTTCTATTCTGTATCATGCCTGAAATGTAACTGGCGGTGCCGAGCTGAGGTCATCAGGTCGGCTTTGACCTAGCTGAATGGCCTCAGGTGAGGTACAATCATGAGTGCTATCTGGGAAGGAAAAAGTTGCTTTACAAGCAGCTGCTCTATTCTTTTTTATGCTAGAGTGGTACAAGAAAGCAAATTTACATTAAAATCTATAAAAATCTGTAAATTACAATGCTGCACATTATCATATCCTAAACTGCAATGTGTTGTAGGAGAAAAATATTTTTTCTTACAGCATTAATGGGATTTTATTGTCAACTTTACAGTAATCACCAGAATATTTCAGAGAGCTGAAAGAATAATATGCAATCTAAAATGATCAAAGAGTTTTTGGGGCTTTTTTTCCTGCAAAAGTTTCATCTTGCAGATCAGATTTTGCTAGGTGATGCCTTGGTTAGCACTGTGTGATCAGTGAATCAAAATCTGCAGGGCGGCTGAAGTCTATCTGTGAGGGGTTTGCATTTCCCTGCTGTGTCTGTGTTGGTTTTCTCTGGGTGCTTTTTTTTTTGTACACCCCCAGTCCAAACACATGCTGGATTCATAACTGATACAGCAACACTATTACAGCTGCAGCTCAGTCTCAGAAAATAAAATCCAGTGGTTATTGATTTATTTCAGTTCTCATAACCAACATCTAAATTTAATACTAAAAAATGTCGCTGTTTCAACATATCTGTAGGCTGTTCTACCTATGATCACAGCAACTATGAATGTAAAAGCATGTCATTTATAGGAAAACTGACAAAACTGTCAGATGGATTTAATCTCATAGCGTCCTACATGGTAGGCAACACTAACACCCAACTCCACACCCCACCTCCTCCTTATAAGGCCACAATCAACAGTGTGAAACATTCATAGCATACACAATAGTAATGCATCAGAGTTGAATCACTTAGCCATCACTTTGGGATATATTGAACTAATATGTGCCAAGGCCTTCTAGTGCTTGCAGAGTAAAGAATCAGGAGGAATCTCTACCCACTGTTAATTACTGCCACTTTAACAGCTCACATGGTTACTGCCTTTAACAAGCTTGAATGTTATTGTTGGCCGATTCATAAGAGAGAGAGCAGGATTACGTTTAGGTTATATCATTCCCTTTATATTGGTATTGAGTGAAACATGGAGTATAACCTGATTAGAGTAATCACTGTGACTTCACAAACTCAATTACTTTGTATTATTAGTGATATGATGTTTTGTTTGGTTTCTTCTCGCCTATGAACTCTCAGCTTTAACCAATAGAGTTTCCACACTTGTCTGCTGTCCATTATTCTTTATTATGATTTCATCCACTACAATTATTTAGCTGTGCAACTAAAAAAATGCAATAACCAATTATTTTGCACTTATGTCAGCACTCGAATGTGTGTTGGTGCACTCAGCGTCTTTGCAGAGTCTGCTCTTATCTGAGAACAATTAAATAATAGCTAAGAACACCGGCAGATGTAAGAATTGTTGTAAACATTAAGTATAATTTTTCTTTAGGAAAAATAACTTTTTTATATGAACAATTGGTGAAGATAGTGTAAGACTTCCTTCCGAATGCAATAAGCGTGCATGCTGCGACTTTGGCTGTCAATCATTATGTCTTTTTAATCCTGTCTCGCAGAAGAGACGTCAAATCCCAAACTAAATTACAGCAGCAAATACTGTATGCTTTGAAAGAAAGGTAACAACATTGAGTCTATATTGGCAATTCAAAGTCTGGAATAAAATAAAAGATGTGGTGATTGACAGATTTTCTTGCAATAAAAATATCTGTATATGGAAATTCCCACTAGTTCCTTCTCAAAGCCAAAATTCTGACAATATTCAAATGGAAATATCCTCCCCGTTTCCGCCCAAAAAATCCTGGTAACACTGTTTAAAAGCCAAAAAGCAAAATAATCAATAAAGAGTGGCACTGTGGCATTTCCAGCTCAAGGCTCAAGGTGTAGCTAGAAGCTGAGAGGTGAATGGGGTGCAGCAAAAGGCAGGTGGAATAAAGTGACATGGGGTGAGAGCAGGAGGGGGTGATAATAAGGAATCCATGTGACTGACTCACAGTGATGGTTTTACCTGGCTATGAATATTTCAGACAGCAGTGAGGTGTGTTATTACAGCTCAGTGGGAGCACTCACAACATGGGGCGAGACATGTGCTGTCACAAGATAGGACTGAGCACAAAAACACACACAAACAATGGCATTTTTTTCCAGCATTCACCAAAAACACATTTCAAATTACTCAACCATGTTGAATAGCAGAGTGGCAAAATGTTTTCATCAACAAACTAAAAACAGCATCTTCCACTGACATGCTCCCGTAAATCAATATACCAGCCAATCAATAAGCAGGGAAAGGTTTACGACGATCGGAAGCCTAGCTCTACTAGCAGCAAAAGCAGAATAAATCCATGCACTGTATTTTGCTTGAGTTGGAGCATTCCCACATGCCAAGAGGACGATTAAATAAATATTCTGTTTACATGGACTGGCTGCCCAGGGGTCTTCAGACTAGTCCAGAAAAGCAGCTTCATTCAGCTAGCTAACAACCTAGAGCCTCTGGCCATTCTCATATATTCCCTCCATTATTTCACCAGCCTCTGCCTCTCAAGCAACCATCTCTTTCACAAAATAGTGTCTGGAGATGAGCCTGTCATTGGGTGATGTAGCTGGGAGATGAGTGTTGGTGGATAGAAACTGTAGATAAATCTGCTTTAAATATATTCCAGATGGTAACAGGGTTATTGAATACATAGTTTAGGCATCACATCCTTTGCAGACAGAGATAGACTGTGAAGGCAGTGCCAGAAAATGTGTAACATCATTTATAAAACGACATCCACCATTTAGTTTTCAAGGTTACAAGAGGTTTGGTTGAGTTAAAATGACAACTTTTGGATTTTATTAATCTCCACAAAAGTCATTTTTATGATGCATGTTTTTAAATGCTTATGTTTTGGTTAAACTGTGTTAAATTGTGAATACAGACATTAAGTACGGAATATTCCATAGTAAATTGTGATAGGAGTTAGATTTTTAGTTAGATAGATAGATAGATAGATAGATAGATAGATAGATAGATAGATAGATAGATAGATAGATAGATAGATAG
>JBAMHX010000017.1:5554704-5605146 GCA_037177515.1 Pseudomugil tenellus
ATAGATAGATAGATAGATAGATAGATAGATAGATAGATAGATAGATAGATAGATAGATAGATAGATAGATAGATAATTTTTTAAAGAAATAAATTGGGGTCATGACAGCTGAAAACAGGACTACCTATATACAGATATTGCTGAAATACTCACACATGCAAAGCGTTAACATTATTCCAACGTAGACCATTTTATTTTAATTTAACTTCTCATATTTAAAGAGTGAGAAAACAAAGACTTACATCAGAAGCCTTCCAGCCCTACTTTGAGGTTACTCTATTTAATGTGTTGTTCAGTTCACAGTATGTGCAGAAACAATTCCTCCTGATGGTGATTTCCAACATAGTCACCTGAGACAAAGGCAAAGCACCAAGCAGAGAACAGTCAGTCTTATGCATTATACATCATCGCTTAGTTATTCATCAGAAAGGACATGTATTAACCTGTGTTCAACCTTGAGAGCACTATTAATATTCAGGAGATAGTGATGTTTAAGCAGATCTTAAAATAAATGCTATGACTTTTACAAGTTTGTAAGAGGTAGTTATGGTATGTGAACCTGCAGCTGCATGTAATTTGTAAAAATATGCCATTTGGTGAGGACAGTTTCTTACCGTGATGTTGAAGATGAGGTTCAAAATGGGGAAGACCTCAGACAATATATGCCACATGGAATGTACTAATATGCTGTTTTACAGTGAGGAACATGATTGAGTTGGTGTAGAATCTACACCGACTGAAGAAAGTTAAACAGACTGAAGAAATACTGATAAGAGATCATTTGGCTCGGGGCAATTGATAGATACTTTTGTGTGCAACAGTGATTAAATGCATGCAATGCAGTTACAATTTAAATGTTCTTCCATAGAAAAGAATGATATAATACTGAATGATATTACACAACTTTGAAATGTAGGCACCTTTTCTTAATTAACATCATTTTGCAGCATTTTATAGTGAAGGCCGCTCTCAGTAAGGTAGCTGAGGTGTAGCCTGATGTTTGATGACTGGCATGGAGAGCTCATTGTGGTTCTCTGCTTTCCTGGACTAGCATGCAACAGCATTTTGTATGTCTAATGAAGTGATGAAGTATGGTCATTTGCCTCAAAAAAGGGTTAATGACTGTCTTCAATGGACTGGCGACCTGCCCAGAATGTAGCCTACCACTCGCCTGATAATTGCTGGGATAGGCTCCCCCTTCCGCACTTACTGACTAAGTAATATATGGATGGATGGGGTAATGACTTTGTTTTTACAAAATTTTCTTTAATTTTCAAAGTCTGTTTACTTCTATGTTTGATTTATTTTATACTTTTTAATTTTACCTTGCTTGTAATAATCGGTTGATTACGTTCTAATATCTAACCATTCATGTCTGAACTGTAATTGTTTGATAACATCAGTAAAATGTTACTTTCAGAAAATGAATTATATTAAATTCCTGCACTTTGCAGCATTTTCCAGTTATCACTGTCATGTGATGGAGGTGATGCAATAGGGGTTAAAAAGCTCTGCGATTTGCTTTTTATTTGTAGAGGGATGAAAGATGAGGAAAAGTCCATTAGCAGCCAAGAAATTCAAGCAGTTTTCCATTTAAAAATGCTGAGCTTTTCTTTTACTTCAGTATAGAAAAACCATTGGGATGATTGGATCTGTAATACATGCATGTAAAGTGATACTACTTAACTGATAAATAATTAAATAATTAAACGCAAGTTGAACTATTTGTGTTCTTACTTAAATACAGGAATGCTCATGTCCCTCTGGAGAAGTCCAGAGTCAATATTTCACAAAGACAATTTAATTTATCTCGGCTTTTCTGGTAAAATAAAGTGACAGCAAGAATTTGTTTTGTGCAAAAGAACTAGGAAAAAGTCCATGTCTGTGGCAAAAAATCCTGTGGCTGTTTGAGTCACTGAGGCTTTTGAATTAACATGATGAGCTTTCTGTCGTGGTGACAGGCACAGCACATATTGGTTTGAGACTCAGCGGGGGACCTCAGAAAAAGTATGCATCTTTCCTTACATGAATAGCACCTGCATAAAAGTCAAACAGATGTATTACAAACTCACACAGGTGCTGTCAGAGCAAATTGTTACACCTACCAGTATGTAATTTTGGTGGAACCGCATGTTTCTCTCCACTGTTTACACAAAAAATATCAGTTTCTGAGCTATTTTTTAAGTTCCCAAGAGACAACCTGCATCGAATTATTGATTATTGGATTTATTATTGGATTTCTTGAATTTCCCTCTTAAATTGTTATCTATCTATCTATCTATCTATCTATCTATGGTTTTTCCACCAGGTGGCGCTTTAGTCACAAAAAATCATATTTTTTGGCTATATCTCTGGAACTATTGTCTCACTGATCTCAAATCAAGTGGTAATCAAAAGTCATGACCTCAGGTGCATCCTGTCCTGACGTCATACTGTGCTGGTTCAAAGTTTCAACACCAGGTGGAGCTTTGTGACTGAACATATGCGGCTTTATATCATTGTATTGTATCTATTTGAGGATTGGGGAATTGAAGATCGGGGCGTTGAGGGATATACCCCTAGCCGTTGCTTCCAACGGCATAGGCCTTGTTTTTATCGTGACTTTGAACAGTTTAGAAACTGCTATATTAATTAGATTACTCATTTTAAGTTTCCCTCATCTTTGTTTCTTAGCCAAGAAAAGAAAAAAAAACAGAAAAGAAAAAAAGAAAAAAAAGTCCTTCACAAACATTTGGGAAATCATTAAAATGCATCGAGTATCACTAGCTTGGGGCATTTGCACTTCTCTTGGAGATTAGAGGAAAAGGTTGGTAGATAACAGGCTCGCACTCACCTCTATTCATTCTAAGTTATTTAAATTTTTTTCTCAGCTCTTCCTATGTGCACAACCCTGATGCTGAACTCACACTGACATCCCCTGCCTTGCAGTGCTGCAAAACATTAAATACTGTTATAACTCAATATATGCTCAATATGGCAAGCACTTCTGGTCACCCGGAAAGGAACAAGGATGTTTATCAGCCAGGCTCATTTAGATGAATGATGTTTGGACAATAAGAGAGAGTCGAGGCAGCGGAATCATTGCACATATGAAAAATGAATTGAGTACAGGAAGAAATCTGTTCACTACCAGTGGATATTACAACTCCCCTTCGCCCACTGAAGTAGAAGTAAAACTCACTTTTTAGAAACGTATGTACTGTGTACAAAAGTAAAACATTCCCGAGCATTCCCACAAGACCAGTAAAAATGGACGCTTATGGCAGTGTATACCAACTTCATGATGCCTTTTTATACATTTGTGCAGTTCAAAAGATTAAGAGACTATGAGAGTCCTACCTGGAGCCTTTCAAAGCAAGTGGTACAAGCACAACTATTTATTTCCATTTAAAAGGTCTTGTCAGAGCCATAAAACACTGTGAAAGTAGTTATAAACATAAGTAGACATAATTACAAAGTTGACCATGAAGATTATGATCGTTTCATTATAAGTCATGACAACTGGAGTAACGACTTATGAGGTAACGAGGTTATGGCAGTGAAAATGTCTCTTTAAAACTTGAGGTTCAATAGATTTCCCCTGTTTGATGAGCATCAGATTTTGATGGCTCGGTGTTTAAGCAGGACAAATACACTTGTGACCTTTACATGACTGGATGTCAAAGGAAAAGTCGGACCTAGTGCTCTGTAAAGCTTATTTGGTAAAGGCAGACAATCCAGCTGTTGCTGTACAAAGGTTGAGCTATGAAAGCAGGAAATGTCAGTGACAAAGCTTCCCTTTGTGTCTTGTCTTCACAACCAAACGGATCACAGGAGTCAAACTGATTAATCACAATGTTGATTAATGCTAAATGGAGTGAGGAAAGGTTGTTAAATGAAACAATACCATCTTCAAATTTTAGATCGAATGATGGCTCACTCTCATCATGCATGTCGTTGAGAAAGCACTACCTCGGCAGAATGTGTTGAATGACTGGATCCTTCCCTCTATAGTTGCCAAGGGAGCTGCGGCGGACATACACGAATAATGTATGTAATAATGTAAAGAATTAGGGTCTTATCATCCAAGAGTGCTATGGGCAAGTTGGAGGTGGGGTTAATGACAAAAAATGCACACACAGTGGGGGAAATAATTTAATTCTCTCTAAATTCAATTAATTAAAAGGGATAATTCAGCTTTTTCCTTTTATTTTTTAAATTTCTCAGCCACTTATGATATGATATGTGATATGATAAAAAATTACATAAAATGGGCATCATGTTTAAAAAAATGAATACCAAAGGTTTATCTTTCATGATCTCTGTTAACTTGCATCCAAGGATGAAATTACAATTGAAATTTCTTTTGGATTCTTTCCTGTCACATCTGAGGAGCTAAAAGGAAACGGTCAAATTTGCAAAACACTTCACATCAGCAGTTGTGGTGAACCGTTTATTTTGAGTTTAATAGAGAAAAAATGCACTTGCAGATCCCCAGAGGGTAAGTTGAGTGACCTGCCAAATTTAATTTCTCAGTGTGTGTATTTACCAGAGTAGCTATAGCAGGGAGAAAGAATGTATTGTGTCAGCGCCTGGCAGTTCTTTCCGTTATGGAAGCTCAGTGATCCATTATGTTGTGGTGGGGTATGCACAGTAGTGCAAAGCAGCAACAGAAAGAATTGTAATATTACTTCATGGCAGGCTGAGAATTTGCATATTTGACTCTTGCAGTGTGCTGGCTGGCTGTTGAATGGTTTGGACAGCAAAAGGTCAAGTTGTGTTGAGGTTTTATGTCTGGAATCATGCCCATTTCAGGGGTTATTGTTCTACACAAAATGCAAGGGGAAACTACACTAATGCAAAACAAAGTCAATGACAGTCCCTGACTTTGTCAGCATCACGAAGTGTAATAGAGGCACTCTATGTTATTACTATTAATATTTTTAGCTTTTTTTTATACCAAGCAAGGGTAGAGTGCAGGAATTCTGTCATTCAATCTACAAATGTAAAGAGAGTGAATCCAATCTCTGCTGAGGAGTGCAAAAGAGTGCTGGAACAAACCTAGGACAATCTGATTTCCGTCCTTTAGACAATGAGACCCATCACTCAGTATCAGCCATGTGGCACCATGGATCATATTTACACCCAGACAGCAAATTGGGGCTCCAGGGACAAAGCAGAGGAAGTGGAGGTCACCTGACCAAACAACCCATGCAGGCCTGTGAGAAGAAAGCAGCAGCTATACATCACGCCAGAGGCCATCCATCACTCCAGCCACTCAATTTGAAGCAGCCACTTTGAGATTTGCAGCAACCTCCAGCCCTTAAGGGATGAGCAGGTGTCAAAGCTTACGCTATATACCCCTCAAAGGTATGACACTGTGTACACAGGTCATAAAATGCCAACCGATAAAATGTCACCACACTCATTTAACTGAAATCATTCTTTTTGGTTATTACATGGTGTTTGGTCACGTCGCAATGGCATGAAATTTAATCATTCTACACGTGTAAATGAAATGAAAATGAAAAGAAAAGTCAAATGAAAAATATTTTATTGATCCCAGAGAGAAACTCAAATTCTGTAGCCACTTGGTTCAGATGGTTGTGGTTTTTCAGGCGCTGGAACAAGGCAGGATGTTTTCCTCAGCACCAGAATTCTTTCTTGAGTCAAGCTAGTGTTGAACAGGTTCTGGAGAATCAGACATAGTTGTTTTGAGTAGGTCTTGAGAACTCTGGGACTGACACCATCTGGACCTGCAGCTTTTTTCTGGTTCAGTTTCATCAGTTGTGTCATGACGTGATTGCAGGTGATAGAGTGGAAGTGGAGGCAGAGGGGCTTTCAGGAAGTCCTGATGTGAAGGGATATGAGGTGTTCAGATCCTTGACTGAGCTGCACGGTGATAGAGTGGAGGTGTGACAGGAAAGCTGTAGGCTCATGGGGCTAAAATGTAGACTAGCATTTCAGCTAGCAGTTCGATGTCTCTTGTGCAGACCACCTAACCAGCACTGCAACTCCACCTCCCCTTAGTTTTCTGCTGAGTTGTTTATTGCGGTCTGCACGGACCGTCTTGAAGCCGCGTACAGACGCATTACAGTCTGGGATATTTTCCGTTATCACGTGGAGCTTGTCAGTTTTGTTAGCTAGCGATCTAACGTTACCCATCACAACATTTGGAAAAAACAGTTTAAATCTCCACTGTTTATCCCTCTGCCTCACTCCTGCCCTGCATCCTCTTCTCTTTATTTTGAACTCCATTGGGATTTGGGGTGTTATTTCAATAATAATCTTGAATTTGGAGAGCTGTATCAGTTGATCGTGGTGGCAAATAAGTCTCATTGACTCTCCATAACAAGTCTTAAAAGAGCAGGGAAAAAAAAGCAGAAAATCATCCGTTCAGCACAGCTTCTTACCAGCATGAAAGGTCTTCTTGGACAACCCATTTAACAGCTCATGTCTTAAAAAGACACTTATATTACAAAAAACAAAAAAAAAAAAAAACAAAACGAAAGTTAAGCAGTTTGCAGCCACCTAGCGGCACATTCCAGAATGAAATTGTAGTAATTGCACCATTAAAAAAAGTTTTTTATTCTGTTTTTTCCTCTGGCAGAAGGAAAGTTATTGTTGTTTCTGATTGAGAGAAAAATCATGATTTAATCATGTTCGTAGCCACAGTCCACTCAAGTCTGTGGTATCCACTTACAGCAAATCATCTTTTTATAGTTAGTCTTGCAGTGACTACAGATGTACATACTTTAGTTCTGCAGATGCTGAAGTAATTTTTGGATAAATGGGACTGAACGCACAAATATTTTACTTTAACGCCTGATAACGAGATACTGAAGCCTAAAGGTGAAAATGCATTTTTAAAAAAGCCATTGCCTATTATTATGCTGTTGTTTATTGGTCAAAATACACTTTTGCAAAAGCTATAAAACTATTTTCAGTTGCAGCTATTTCCTATTTATTATAATGTTTTTCTTTGCCCTGTTTTGCTATTAAATATAATAAAAAAGTCCCATACATCCCACACAGTTTAAACTCCTGCCACTTACCATATTGATTGTTATTTGTTTTGGATAATTGCACCAATGCTTTAGAATGTGTTTGTTTGGAGAATTAGTAAAAATGAAACGTTATAAGGCACTGGATTCTGAATGATTTAAAACACCAGGTTAATTAGAGCAGATTTTCTGGACTACCTTCACAGCTATATTGAAATGAGTAGAATATCATGGTAAGGCATTAACTGGTTGAGATGTTAACATAATCTCAAATCCATTACTGTTCTAAATTACTGGTAGCTTTGCTGTTATGATATTCTGAATTTACCGAAAGGGGCTTGAACTGCAAACCCTTCACCCAAAAGTGAGAGATCTTATCATTTTGTTTCAAATGCTCAGAAAAGAAACTTAAATCAGCCAAAAGTCAAAGCTCTAAAAGCTGCCCTAATCCACTTGGATAAATCAGAGATGAGTCACTTCTTGATGTATCTGCTTAAGGTTCAAATGGGCTAAACGTTGCATTAATGCTTTATAGTTCCAGTTTTTTGCATGTTACTGTAAAGACAGTGTCAGTGCATATTTATGCAGTTGAATTTACAATGAACAGAGCAGCTTCCATTCACATCTCTGTACAGCTGCCCGTGAAGACTCCATGTGAACTCTCATCTGCAGCATTTCCAGGCTGTCAGATGTAATAAAACCCTGGCTTTCTAACTGTAACATCTTTTGAGAAACCACCATTGTGAAAATGTGCAATGAATAAGAGTATACTTACATGTGCAAGCACCTCCCATAGAGAAAGTTAGAATAAGATTGTGAATGGATGTGTTTTATTTATTTATTTATTTTTTTGTGTTATTCTTACACATCTCAACATTCATTATTCTTCGCTAAATAACTCAGTCTAACTACGCTTGCATACTTAGACTATAATCAGGGTCTGGCTGATGCACTGACATTGGGGACGTAATATAGCTGAACTGTATTTCTACAAGGTCTAACTTTTTATTACCACACTTATTAATACAAAACTGTGTTGTTTAATTTAAATCTTTGTAATAAGTTGAAGGTTTTGGGGCTCTTGACGGCGAGTGAGAAAAGCTGAATAAGCAGCACAAAAAAAAATCATAACTGTATATTTCCATTATCTGCCCTTGACATGGTAGCTTATTTTAGCTTTATTGTTAAGCGGTGTAAGCTTAATGGTTTGATATACCTCAAAGGTAAAAAAATATAAACAGAAAATGCACATTTTTTACCCATCTAATTCCTCTATTAATGTATTATGAGATGCAAACAGCTCAGAGTTGATTGCAGTATCAAAATGCCTTGTATTGTCTTTCAGACATTTCCACTTAATAAATACTCTTTACCAGCCACTTTATTAGGTACACCTATTGCTTGTCAACACAAATAGCTCATCATCCAACCACATGGCAGTAACTAAATGCATTTGGACATGTACTGTATATGCTCTAACCAACATGATCAAACTGAGCAACAGAATGGGGAAGAAAGGGGATTAAAGTGACTTTGAACATGACAAGGTTGTTGTTGCCAGACAGGCTGGTCTGGGTATTTCAGAAAATGCTGATCTACTGGGATTTTCACACGCAACCGCCTTATCTTGGGTTTTTTTTTATTTATTTTTTCTTGGCACAAGAAAAAAGAAAATAGTTAGTGTGTGGCAGTTGTCTGGGTGAGAATGTCTCAATATCTGAGGTCAGAAGAAAACAGGCAGACTGAGTGGAGATGATAAAAGGGTAATGTTAACTCAAACAAAAGGAAGGCAAATGTATTTGTACAGAAAAATTCAACATCAGGGGGATTCAAAGTGACAGAAACATTAAAACAGCAGCAGAACCACAGTGGGTAACACTCCTGTCAGATAAGAACTTGAAACTTTGCAATTCACACAGATTAATAAAAACAGAAGACTGGAACAATGTTGCCTGGTCTGTTGAGTCTTGATTTCTACTACATCATTTAGATAGTTGGATCCCAATTTGGTGTAAATAACATAAAAGCATCCTATCTGTCTTGCATCAACCATTCAGGCTGGTTGTGTTAGTGTAATGTTGTGGGAATTGTTTTAGGGCCCACTTTGAATCCCTTAGGCTACACTGAGCATTCATTAACCACCACAACCATAGTGCATCACGTTACAAAGCTCAAATCTTCTCAAAATGCTTTCCTGAACATGAAAATGACTTCATTGTACTCCAGTAACCACCACACAAGATTGAATAGAGCCCTTTTGGGATGCAGGTTACAATAAAAGTGCAGCTGACAATCTACATCAACAGCGCAATGCTATCATGTCAATAAGGAGCAAAACCTCCGAGGGATGTTTCCAACACTTTGCTGAGTCTCAACAAACAATTAACCTGGTAAGAGCAAAGCGTACAGAATACAGTCGCCAGAGTTTGTTTTCTCATGTTTTCATACTTTGGATTAGACTTTTCCAACTGTGTTAGTTTCTTGAAATTCATGTTTACTGAATACTGTTACTGGACTATTTGAGTGGTATGTTTATCTCTTACCTAAAGGGGAGACAGTGAATCAGACATTTTAATATTGTTACCAACGTGTCATTGTGATCCCACCTGGCTGCACCTCTCTTATAAATGTACCACTCTGTGTCACTTGGAACTGTCTGAGCTTTTAAAAAAAACTCCAGCACCAGACTTTGTACCTCTGAAGTTTTGAGGAATCAGTTATTTTTCTGAAAACGATGGACACCTTTTGCTTTTAGTTCAATTATAGAAAAAAAGACGCAAAAGTGCTGCCTCACAAGTAAGTGAAAGCCATTTGAGTTATCATTTTAGTCTGAAGCTCTATACTAATACAGATCCTGCCTTAAAAAGTCATGAGAGGTTTAAAATGATTTGAAGATTTGCTGTCAGAGTCTTTGGGAAAGAGCGTCTTCATCCTTTTTAAGGCATTGGTGAAAGCATGCTCCTCATTGAGATTCTGTATTGTTTAGAAAAACAGACAGAGATGTGTTGCAGGTGGACAGGTGGTGGAGATTCATTTGCACCAGTGGAATGGGAAGGTTCCACTCATATAGTGAGCAGCCGAGCTGAAGCAGTGGTCTGGAAAAGAGAAGAGAGCGTAAAAAACACAGAAGCACTTCTTTCTGCATGCCCTCAGATGAAAACTGCAAAGGGTGAAGGTGAGGGAAATATTATACACAAATGGATTCACCTGAACTTGGTGACTTAGCGGTGCAGCCCATTTTTATGCTTGCAAAGGTCTCGGGAAGAAAATAGACCTTCCATGCTGATATAACGTTTCTTAACAGCATCACCTTCGGTGCTGATGCTGAATAATTCAGAGCCTATTAGTCTACCATTTGTCTGGACATAAAGTCTCCTAGCAACATTGCAAGACTTGTGATTAGGTGGGTAATGTGTCACAGAGAGCACTGCTTTTGCAAGGACAGTATTCCCAATGCGTAGTCCAAGACTGATGCTTACAGTTTAAGCATAGTAGATCTGTCTGTCTTCAGGGGGATTTCTAAAAATTTCTGAAATGTTAAGGAAAAATATCTTTCTAAAGATAGCATTTGTGATAACCTTCCAACCACTAAAAAGCAAAAGCCAGAGCAGTTCAAGGAGAACACACTCCAGCAACGAGCATGCAACAATAATATGTACGCCCATAACATAACAAAATCACTAATGACGATTCATCCAGCAGGATCATTTTTCGATACAGGCATGCTTTGCTCACACTTGGACTTTGAGAGATTGTAAATGTCAGCAGCTTGTCACTCAGACCCGTTCCCACATGGGCAGTGAGACAGATCCAGCTAAAAGGGAAGACCAGATGACAGGACATACATTAGTATCCTGTCTGACTCACTCAATGTCTGGCTGTCAATCTCAGGACATATTTGAGGCACTACTTTACCACTTTATGCAGCTTCAATTTTTTTTTTTTATCCAGCACTTGATTATCTCTATTAAACCTCACTGTAAGATGATGATTGGCTCTCCTCTTTGAATAACTGTTTGAGATCCTCCATTTGGCCGTGGCTTCAAATTGCTATCCCCAATTGCAGCAGGGTGAAGCTGAAATGGGAAAGAAATGATGTCTTAGATGCAGGGATCAGATGAGAGTGAGAATGTCTCTTATTCAATCACAGGGAAAATCAGAACTTGAACCCCCTGAAAAAACATCAGAGCAAACATTCGATATCCAGAGAAATTTTTTAAATGCTGTTTTTAAACACACATGTAGTAAGAGCTGATGAGTTACCTGGATTTCATGTCTATTAAATTACATTTGACCAATTCTGTGACTAAGTTTAAGTTAGAAATATTTTTTCATGTGTCATTTTTTCCTACATCACATCACAATGTGGAAGAAATCACTTGAGATTCCACTCCGTAGATGACATGCACCCAACAAGCTGTTTATCACTTCAAATTTTAGTCAAACACAACAAGACTGTACAATTTACCCCCAGTTAATGTGCATCCACAACTTGGCAACATTATTATGCATATGGTCTATGACAACTGCTCACGTCTTATATACAGTCCAGCAGTCATTTTCACTCTGTATGTGCCAAGCCTCAATGACACAATACCGTCCAGAGCCAAATGGCTGTGAGGCTTTTGTACCAGTTTAAATAAATCCCACTTTGAAGAGCGATATGTTTCTATGGAAATAATGCAGTGCAGTATCCTGTTGTTTGAATAAAGTGACTCCAAAAAACACCACTGATTTCCATCTGTTCACTGAGTTATGCTCATGAAGTCTGTAATTAGATGTGTAGTTAATTCTTGCCATCTATCGGTTTATGGCTGTGGTGCTTGTGAGTTTGGTGGTAAAGACCACCAAGCTGTCAAGTGTTGGCACCAAGTACAGAAAATGTTATTTGTCTGTGCAGTGTCTCATGTAGTTGAAGTTTTTGGTAATGCCATCACATATTTTTTTTACTCATTTTTAAAACCTTTTTTTTATATTATGTTATTAAAGTCTCCAAAATTCCAAAATTAAACTTTTTTTTTTCCATGGAGAAAAGTGTTCTTGCAGTGGGTGAGGTGTCCAAATGAATGTCAAAGATAATTAGAAACAGGCACTTGAGGTATCTTTGAGACAGCAGGGACTGGCAGAATGCAGAATGCTGTGACCATAAAGTGGGACAGGACAGCTTGGCTGCAGCTATCTGAAAACAAGCCATCGCAGTTGGGGGTGGGATATGGAATTCAGAGGTTATCACGCACTGACCTTAGTACATGAATGCACAGCTGAGGGGAAAATGGAAGATAGAAATTTGGTTCTTGGCATAATCTTTTCTCACTTTTCTCTTGTTAGTATCACAGACTGGAGTACATGCAGTCCAGTGGGCCTTTCTACCCTCCCATCTGCTTTTACTACTAATTGTTATGGACAACAAAGCTGCATTTTCACAGCAGGGATGAGCTAATGGGAAAAAGATATTCAGGAGGAGAAAAATAAGCCTGTTATAAAGTTGCATTGTCACAGGTCATTTGAGCTTGTAAATAAAGCTTTTAAAAAAAATGTTATTACGTTCTGCAGCATAAATATGACATACATATTCCCCAGTGAGAATCACGGTTCTCCACCACTGAGCAACTGAAATAAACCAAAAAAAGTTCATCTGGATTTGAAATTCTAATAGAGGAATGGGTGCTGTTTTAAATGTGATTGATTTGATTTAATTAGAGGGCATAAGACCAAGAAGCACCACGAAAAAATATTCCCTTTAAACTGTCAGCTGAGCATCGGATGAAGGGAGGGAAAAATGGCATGCAGAAATGCTCAGTCCCTGGTGAGATTAGACAAATAACATTACTGCTTTTTGATGTGATCTTTTAATACTGGACTTCAAGGACGTACCTGTATTTCTTGTCTCCTTCTAAATAGGTTGCTGAACTAAAAATATCACAGCAAGAGAAGGTGAGAGACAACAGAAATGAAATCATATCACTGTGCAGAAGCTAGTGCTGAAGGCGATGGTGAAACAGGTAATGTTCTAGCCCTCCCGGTGAGAAAGGCGAGGAGGAGCGGCCATTTACGCTTTCAAATCCTTTAGACGAGGTGGACTGCTATAAAGTACATCCTGAGTATTCATCCCCCCAGAGCCAGATACACACACATGGACACACACCATCGATGGGGGCAGCAACTCTCCTTTGGCAGTCACTAAGCACTGAACAGCTCTGAGCTCAGCAGGAGGCTTTGGCCACCTGCATAGTGTGGAGTTGAGATAGAGAGACAAATCCAACACTGAAGCTGGTGATAGACATTTTCTTTTTCCACACCAAGGATTTTAGCAATTTGTTTACAGTCTTCATGGTTTTTAGAGTGGCATAAAACAAAATAAATCACAGACTTCCCATTGCTTTGGATGCGAAAATAATTCACTTTTCCAGTAGGTCCCACACAGGAGAAGAAACTGCCTTATTGTTCCCCAAAGCCCTGCAAAGACCCAAAATGTAAACAATGTTTGAGCCTACCTTTGAGCCTTGTTACAAGGGCCCACTACTGTGCAGCGTTCATTAGAGTGGAAATGATATGTGCAAACAAAGAGAACCGCCCGAGCAACACACTCTGCTGCTTCTTTTCATCTCAGAATTGCAAATGAATGCAGCCTCCTCACCTGGTCCCTGCAGGCAGAGTCCCAGCGCCTCCAATCAGTGCTTTATTGACAGCAGGCATCCAGCACAAAACTGAGAGAGCTAATAGTGGAGGATTATGCTCGATAAACACGCCGTCCCTTCAAACTGCACCCCCCTCATATTTTACTGCTCAGCAAGGTGGCCTCCTACCAAGGTCAAAATAAGGAGATGATTGGAAACACAGCTGCTGAAGCCAAGACTGGCACATACTCCTATCTAAGAATCCAAAATCCCTCAGTTTGGCTCTTCACTATCTGCTTCGAAGATTTCAGTGTGCATCCTTTTTGTGCATAATACTACAATCTTGTTGGAAGTGAATAGGAGGACATTCAGTAATATCAGGAAAATATTCTACATTGCATGAAAAGGATATGAGGAAACAAGACTCGGAAGTTCCGTGCAGCAACGTTGACACAGTCTATATTATTGCACAAGGCCACCGTGTTTGTGGAGAAGCAGCATTAGACTTCCAGTGCAGCAAATTTCTGGGGCCATTCTGCTCTGTTTAAATAACAGGGAGGGTGGCACCGTAAACACACACTTGCTTGGCTTTGTTGAGCTAATGACTTCCTGCTCCAGTGGCTTGTGAAACAGTGTTAGAGCCAAAATAAGTAAAATCGGGAGCAGAATTTAATCTGCCACTCAATGGAAAGCCTATAAGCAGCAACATGCAGCCTTCCAGAGGGTGCAAGCAAGTGAGGTAAAAATCAGAGAAAAAAGCTCCCAGCACAGAGCAAAGCACCAGAACAGGTTGTGTATAGGCATGAGGATTACAGATTGGTTGGATAAATAGAGGATTCTTTAAAGCAAAACACACGGTGTGTGCGTGCATGTGAATGTCAGCCTAGGTGGTAATCTAAAACCATCAATCCGTTTGAATCTAGGTAAGCTTCACCTATGTAGAAAAGAGATTGATGTGGGGAGGAAGACACATCGTGCACTCTGTTTTTGATCTTCCTGAATTTGCCCTAAGCGTGGTTTTGAACTGTCTAGCTGTGCAGCAGTCATATTAACAAGCAAAATCTAGCAAGGTAGTGCAAGCAGCGCTCAGTCTGCCTTTTTATCTACTCAGAATTAATCATTTCCATGAATTGCATGTTTCTATTGGGATCTCTTGGGATGACTGGATGGATATGATTAGGCGCTTCTCTAGGGTAGATGAGCTAAAATTAATCAAACACATCAGTAACTTGTTCTGCCAAAGCTATTTTGCCCCCTTTCTGGCCTATTTTCTCCTGCTGTTTTCTGAAACAAAAGATGCATCTAAATTATACCTCTGCATGAGTAAAGCAAGCAAACAGTTGAGTTTATTTAGCAAAAGTCCCACAAAAATCAATCTGTCCAATATTGAAAACACACAAGCCTTTTAAAAAGCTATGATTCGTACAAACTTTTGCACAGTTATGTTTAATGTTTAAAAACTCCCAACATTTGCACCAATGAAACTCAAACGATATTTTTTTCACCCAACAACTTTATTCACAATCACCAACATCAAAGTTTGTTTTCCAAAGTAATGTTATTTTCAGATGCAAAGACAGAAAAGAGAAAATAAGATGTGCACATAGCAAAAGCCAGACACCTCCATGCTGCATTTGAGAGAATAGACATATATGGTACATCAGTGTAAATATCACATGATCTTATCCAGCAAGTTGCATATTTATTGTGACATCATGCTGATAAGTGCTCTTTTCTTATCAAAATCGCTTAATTGTACAAATTTCAGGCAAAATTCAAAAAGTTATAGACACATAAGTGAATGTGAAAATGAGCCAACTAAGGAACACGCTCTCAAAACTTGAGTGATTTTTTTCAGCTGTATATATATTTCTTTTTTTTTTTTTTTTAATACGGTACATTTTGAAATTACTTTCTAAATAATGACTCACAGTAGAAAAGCAAATCATTTAGTGTCTGAAATCTCCACTTGACTCTCTACCAAGAAGCCACAACATTAAATATAGCAGTGTGGCTCTGACCCGGCATGGGGACATCTTGGGGTTGTCCTGTCTAGCACTGAAATGCGGCAGTGAGTCCTTTGGGTTCCAATGTGAGCTCCCTGTAAATGTGGCTTGTTTCTGCACAAGTTCAGTCAGACTGAAAGAACTTGTACGTTGACGGCCAGTTCAACATTCTTGACGCGCTCCAGCCGTTCCTGTGAAGTTTTGTCCAAAGCTGGAGGACATTATCCTGCTGAGAGACGTTGCTGAGCTCAGGAAACACTGTAGCCAGGTGGTAGTTGTCACAAAAGCATCCGTATGAAACCAAGGCCGCACGGATGCCAGGTTTCTCAGCAGAGAATTGCATAGTAACAGGATTATTAATACTCATTTCACCTGCCAGTGATCTCAGTGTAGTGGCTGATAGAAGTAGAAGAGAATACAATTTGGAAGACTGCTCTAAAAGTGGTCATTTTCAATTTGGATTACTTAATAAAAAATAAAATAAAAACATTTAGGTATTTATTAAATGCATAACTCTCACATGGTGATATTTGGCACCTTGAAATAGTAATAACATAATGCAATGAAAAGTATTAGTGCTTTCCTGGTGAAACCAATTACATTAAAATACTGCATACCCTAAGCCTGTAATATTACTCTGCAGGATACAATATTCAAAGCAGCTGTAATATGTCATACACTGATGAAATCTCACTTAATGCTTTTTAAAAATACGCTTTTAATTCCTTTATCGCATCTGTAAGATCTAATAAGCTATGAGAAATGCTCCTATGCATCTCCGAGTCGTTAAATGAATTCCCTTTGAACTTCATAAATCATGTCATAGGAGCCAAACCAGCATGCACTCCACTTAACAATAAGGATTAAACAGACACAAACTTTATCTTAACAATATTTCTCCCTCTAGCCTTAGCCTTAGCTTAACCTTTGAATAGCAAATTGTTTTATGCCAGAGACAACATTGGACATCTACTGATACTATATACACATTTTTCATCTAATTTAAAATTTTCCCAGTGATTTAAGTGACAAATGAGGCGCATTTAAACATCTTGAAGTTTTTTTAGAATAGTTTTCAACAACTGTTTTATTCTTAGCTACTTCACTTTGTTCAAATAATGGATATCTAACTCTGAACAGGGGCCACATGTAAGCTTACAGCAAGATAGTTAATTGAAAATGGGTTAATTTCTCCCAGTGTGCAAGTCTACATGAATGGAGAGGAGATAAAAAAATAATCTTAATAGTTGGTCAGACCTTCTTGAAGAAGTCCAGCCGGAGCAGGCTTATCTAAATCCTCTTGGCAGAGTTGCGGGTATAGTCAGAGTAGAGTGCAGAGGAGTGCTTAAATTTGCCTGAATAGAAACTCTCACAAAGCAGCAGGAGAAAGTTCTTTTGATTGTGCTTAACTCTGCTGTTATGTATGACTTACTCAATGTGTCATGTCAACTGAAACAGAAAAAAGCAGAGCAAAGCATCAGAGCAAAAACCATTTCATGCTGATGAAATGGTGCGCTATGATAAGCATGATGTCTAGGCTAAAATATTTGAAATCTGTGTTGTTTCTTTTTTTTTTGTGCCTCTTTCTTGTCCTTGCTGGCTAGGAAGTGGTAAGACAGTAAAGGGAGAAAGAATGTGTCCTTCCTGTGTGATTGGTGTCGCTGAAAGAACAAGTTGGCCTGACTGGGGTTACGACGAGCTCTCGGTCAATAAGCCTTCACTGTTGCTCTGCCTCAGAGACTGCCTGCTGGAATCTCTGTCCACCTCATCCTCTTCATCAGATCTGCCAACACTCAGGTGTCTCCGGTAAACAGGAGGGCTACAGAGGTCGACACAAACACAGACACACCATTATGTCATCACTCGGCAACATACAGAGAAAAGAGAGAAGGTCATAAAATATAATGGTGAACAACAAACAGTGAATAAAAAGATGTGTTATTTACTTTGATCAGTGAATACCACACACCCCTAAATACACATGACATTTGTGCACATTGTTTTCAGGGGGTTCTTTCTAATCTCCATGTTTGATTAGTATGAAGGGAAAAATACACCACATACATTCCTGCTCCATGGTACCAGTTAAAAATGTGATACTAGGGTTAATGCATGAAATAAATACAATTCTATTAATGATGACTTTAAAAACAAGTGAGTCAATGTCACAAATCAGAAGGCAACGTGACTTTCCATGCTTGAGTATCAGGATTTTGCCAAACCGTTCCTGCATTAGTAAGTGGTTTGTGCAATTAGTAAAGGAAATCTAAAGAAGATTAAATTCATTAAGCACTGGTCTCTTCAGCCTCCAGGAAGGCTGAAATGAATGAAGTCTTTTGTATAGGACCTGCCATACTCATTACAAGGTTTTCACTGAGGCTTTTTTATGTTGTCATGACAACTCATAGTATTATAAATAATTGCAATATGCTTAAAGAAAAAAAAAGCTTAATTCCCTGTAAAGACTTCCATGGTTGCCATAGGCAAGGCTGTCTGATAAACACTTGAAGAACACCAAGTGAAAACATGGCTAGAACATGTAACAACCAACCAAATGGTGCAATGTGATTTAGTTTTATACACAATATGAAGCTTGCAGAGTGTGTTTTCAAGTAAGCAAGTTTATATACCACACATTAATTTCAGATATACTAATATATGACATATGCACAGATAAATAGGCATTCCTGTCACAAGTTTCAGCAATTTTTGGGTTTGGAGGTTGCTGTGGGGGGAATGAGACATACAAGAATGAAAAACACATTTGGTTAGCAAGAAAACATTTAATCTATAGTCAACCTGCCTTAATGCAGCAGACGCTAGCGCTTATAAATGACAGGCTTATTCAAATTCAAAGCCAATTGTCCAAAGAGCAATTTCATAGCTATACAATCACAAAAAACATCCAAACTGTCAGTAAAATTACCTTTAAAAATAAATAGCTTTCGAGGCTTGGAGCTAATTTTGGCACTTTAATTATGATGCAAAGCTTTCATATCACATACTTCCAATAGGCATGTCACACCTCAAGTGAAAAGAAAAAATTGGTGTAATTTGTCTGCCTTGTTGCGAGCTACTGCTTGTATGGGAGGAGAAGTCACAACCAGATGTTTTTCTCTCAACGTTATGCACTTACAAAAGTATCAAAATAACATTGAGCAGTTTGCATTTGCAGAGTTGCTTTCAATCACTGCAAAGCAAGAATGGTGCCAGCAGTTCTGTTAAAAATAAGTATTACAACTGAAGTGATTGGTGTGTCTCTATAATCCCAACTATTATCTCAACATACTGCAGAAAAATGGTTTGTTTTTGTCAAAATGAAGACAAATATTTCATTAGCCTAACAGCATAATTTTCCAAGTCATATTTCCAGGTTTTATAAGTAACAATCCATAGTGAATCAGCAGCGTTCAGGGAGTAGAGTTGGGCAGACACAAGTTGGACAAAATGTGTGACTCAAGCAATTATGCTATAAGGCAATTTGAAAGCTGGTAATAAAATAACATGCCATAGCACCACTTGGTTTGTCTTGTTGTTGCAGGATCTGTTGTTTGACTCAGGCTAAGTTATACTTTATAATCTAAGGGACAAGTCAAAAAGTCAAATGAAGCTCATGCAGATATTGCATAGGAAATAGTGCTGCATTAAATGAGGGCTGGTTGGTGGATAATGCTCCCATGAAGTAGAATGCAACTTTGCCTACCATTTAAAGCAGCCCAAACTTTGTGCAACAAAATTTTAAATTTTGGAAATTTTCAAGCTCTAGCAAAAATTGTTACATGTGTCAGAATAATTATAGACCCTGTAACTGTTAAGCCTACACTGCTAAAAAGCACTTTTGGAGCCTGGGATTAGCAGAACTCAGGCTGCTTGTTTAAACTACAGATGGATATTGAGATGAAGAAATTAATTTAGTAAAAAAGGTAAAACTCTAATGTGGCACCACCACAAGCAGCAGCAGAGTGCAGAGAGTCAAACTTAGGTTCTTTGTAATAAAAGGCCAAGTTGACAATTTCATATCCCTGAGGTGAGGGATCTGTATGTTAATATATTTGTGGAGCACAAATTAATTTTTTGAAGAGTACTCCACAGTGGCATTCTCACACTGCACTGGTATCTCAGCTAACTCGTCATCAGGACATATCTGCCATTGCACATTTTAAAAATGCTGATAGCAACACTAAACTGTGCAAGATGACTTAAATGTTTTAATATCTAAACCTTTGTGATTTCAAAACCAAGTATTTGGTTTTAATTAAAACCCTTTAGCGCAGCTTATTTGAACTGGTGTGAAGAACGGATCCTTCAGCAGCCACACCTCAACAAGCCAGAACAGAGTACTTCTTATTTTATTATGTTTTTAAAACAATAATTTATTTACTTGGTGACTCTGTTAGCCATTTGTGTTTGGCTGGGTGGTTAATACTTGCAATATGATAAATGCAGAATCCAGATTTACTGCTTCCTCCCAGCTTGAATGATAGCCTTAATCAGCTGCTTGTTTGTATACTCCAGAGTGTAATTTCTACTTTCTTTCTATAGCCTTGTGAGCACATTGTGAAACAGCCATGACAAACTCAGGACATTGATAGTCATCACTTCATGTTAAAGTAAGCAGAGGTTGACAATAGGATTATTTCTTTAAACACAGTGAATTGTGTTGAACATATTTTAATACCTACATGCAAGAATACCTCTCAAAACAGTCAAGCCAAAAGTAGCAGCATGCTCTAATTAGCCAGTGTGACTTTTGCTAAAAGCAAACAAGTTAAAAAGTTCCAGTATAAGTCACCATTTTGTGAAAAGGATTATTCATAGTCAGAAATAAACACAAAATCTTCACATATACCAAACAAAGTTAGTATATTAAGCAAAACATTTGCGTCAGGCTCCAGGATTTTTAATCACACCATGCGTCACCTTATTTTGGTGTTGGTATTAGTCATCGCCGGGCCTGTAGAGGTACTTCATCACCATGCTATCCATCTTCTTTTGTTTCTTCTTGGTATCTTTCCTGCTAGACCTCCCATGCCCTGTAAGCTCCTTCTCATCCTCGTTTGTTTGTTTTGGGCCCTTTTTAACACTGCTGGAACTTCGGTATGAAATGGTTGAGTCAGAAGAGGAGGACTCTGAAGATTCAGAGGATGAAGAGGAATCTTCTGACTCGCTTCGCTTCTTCTTAGACTTTTTCTTGGACTTTTTGTCCTTTTTCCCCTTTGTACTCTTTTTGCTGTGACGATCGTCTGAGGAGGATGATGATGAAGTGGAGGAGTCTGATGATGAGAACTTGCTTTTTTTATCCTTACGACTGCGGGAGGTGCTGGAATGCCGACTGCGGTAATCCTGAGCAGAGCTTGTAGAACGAAGCAGGCTAGATGTGCTGCAAGCCAACCCTTCATCGTCTCCCTTCTTCCGACTGTCCTCACTTCCTTGGCCCTTCCTGTCGTCGTCATCCTCACCACTAGACGCCTCGAGGTTGCTGCGCTTAAACTTAATGGGCTTAAAACTTAGTACCTCATTTATTGCAGCTTCTAAATCCGGGTCCAAGTAGTTTCTGTGTGTGACCAGTTTAATATCGGACGTGTCTGGCAGATTGCTGTCCGTTGAGCGTGGTTGAGGCGGATTAGAGAAGCTGCGACTGTGGGAGCGGGGACTATAAGGTGATGTTCTAGTTTCTCCAAAGGCCATACTCTGACCATCGTCATCATCATTATCCACATGTAAACCAAATTCGCTGAGACCACAGCTGCGGGCAACAGACAAACGAGAGCTGCTGCGTCTGTCGTCTTTCCAAGAGGTGCTGCGACGCAGTGAACGAGGGCTGGAACGGCTCACGCTGCTGATAGTTGATTTATTGTCATCATCCATATCCAACATGCCCCTCCTGGTGGACATCCTGCTGGGAGCCACTGATGAAACCATGGACTCCTTATCAAATTCAGGGCTACTGCGGGAAGTCCAACGAGATTCCAAACCCTTCCTTGCTCTGCTGGTAGCTTCAGAATAGGCCAGGGAGATTACAGAGCCTTTGTCATCTATATCCTCCTCTGCTTGACTCTTTCTCCTCTCTTCCTGCAACTCCCCAGACTTTGACTTGGCTTTGCGAATGGCAGCATGGTCTGGTGTGTCAGACTGTTCTTTGAGAGTGCTAAACAGTGAGCTCTCATCTCCTGTACCCCCAATGGAGTCCTTCAGGTTGGAGCGTTTCCTGTAGCTCAGGGAACTCATGACAGACACTGATCTGCTTTGCTCTATCTCCTTTCCATCTTTACTGCTGTCACTCATCTTCTCCTTACCTTCTTTCATCTCCTTGGCATCTGCATTTGCTGAATATCTAAAAGGTTATGTAATAAAAATGACACCTTACTTAGCCAACAGAACATGAGTAGAAAAATTGTATACTTAAAGGATAAGTTCTAATCTTTGGCTTGGTGAAACATTGTCAGATGATATGTGAGGGCTGAGATTTCTATTTTGGCACCTTGATTCACTGTGATGTCAATGTTTAAGAATAAATCTGTCATTTTCATTTTGTCCTTGGGAGCAGCCACAAGATAGGAAACATACACAGTACCTTCAACTATTGCTGTTATGCACCGAGTACGCTGCTTGAAAGTGAGGCAATCAACTAGTGGAGGGATCTATCTATCGGTGGCAGTCGTGTCATTTAGCAGGCACGCCAACTGGCCACAGGCCACATCAATAAATTTTACAGCACCCGCTTCCGCATACCGCCTCCTGTCATTAGACAGATTACTGGAGGAGAAAGATGACACCTAAGACACCCATCCCTCTGTTGCACCGCTGCCCTAGGTAATCGTGGGCCTTTTAAAGGTTGAAAATATGTGTAGTTTTATCCCTCTGGTTATCAGACATGCTGCAAATGGGACTATGTTTACTAACCTGGTGCTCTTCAGACTACCATCATCTGACAGGGTCTTGCTTGAGCCTTTGTTCTTTGAAAGCCAAGATTTAACCCCATCCACACGGTCCTCCACCTCTGAATCTGTTTCTGTCTCATCCCCTCTGTGAAGAAAATAAACCAGTTGGATTTTGCAAAAAGCATCACAAGTATTTATCCTACCATGTCATTTTTATCTTCGAGTGCAGAGCTCTGTCAGTAGGGTTTAAAAAAAAAAAGGTTCCGAAATGTCTTTAAAATCTCACATTGTTGCAAAATAACATTTAAATCTTTAAATCGGTCTCATGTGACAATTCAGTCAACAGTTTCCAAAAAAATGACATTTTGGGTAATGTGGTTATATGAATATTGTATGCATGTATGATTTCCATGGATAATGCAAGAAAAATAGTTCTCACATAAGATGTTGTGAGTCATTTCACACCTAGAATCATTCTGGTAAAATAACAGGCTTATTGGGAAGATTAAAAGCAAATCAGCTTTGACTCAATACTTTCAACAAGCTCTAGAAGTACTCCCCACATCTTTTCCCTTCCACACACAAAAGGACCAAACATATACTTGAAATGCAGATTGCAGCTCAAACAGTTATAGGATATAATTAACTTGTTTTGTTGGTTCTAAGCTGTGTGCCATGTCACCTGCACCCGATGATTGGTATTGGAGAGGAGCCATGAGGCAGCCCCTCAGACCTTATGCCTGACATACTAATCAATATACACAGACCAATAGATCATGATGAAAAAGCTCAGCAGATCCCACCTGGATAAGATCAATCCTCATTCATTCATTCAAAGCAGGGCTAAAGAAATTTTGAATTATGCATCCCATTGTCCAAGAAGGTTAAAGTGTCAGGAAGAGGAGAGCAGCTTGGTATAACCTCGAAGTCAATACTCGTCATCAAGGTCAAAACATGCGTGTACAAATATATTTTGTTTTGTTGTTGGAGGACACATTGCTTCTAACCTCAGTGTTGGATGCGCTCCCTCCGTTTGGCTGCATAATGCGTGAGAATACATTTGCACATTGCACAGAGACCCATATGGTCTGAAGGCCTAAAATATGTCTGAAGCTGTGCTAAGGTCTGTCAGGGAAAATAATATATTGCACAATTCAGTTTGTAGCTTTGATACAACAGACTGTATATTCATATCAGTTATGACAATGCCGTTGTAAAGCATCTCCAATTTTCAGATCGTCTTGATTAATGGGTTGCTGTGCTTTTATTTATAGGCTTACAGTAACTTTAATAGAGCCGTGTTTCATCAATGTAAAATATTAGCCTGGTATATCACTGAAGTGCTGATATATATTTCGAAGGATTGTCTACACAAAGCTGACAAATATTAAAAATGAGAAACAGTGATGCACTTCACAGATCTGTCTTTGTAGACAAGCTTATCTGTCCGATTCCTGCAACACATTACAAAATGTTTGAAAGGTGCAAACACCATACTCCAAGAGGTGTGAAATGACAGACAGGCTGCTGGGCCATATTCTTTGTCCACATAATAGATGAATAAAAATGTACATGAGATCTCAGACTCAACAGTATTTAACAGCAACTCCTTCCTCTGTCCTAAAGCTGTATGACTCGGTATATTCCTCAGATAACAAAGCATGCCTGGTTCCTTTTGTTGTTTTTCTTATGGTTGTCTAAAAACAAAGTTTTTGTTGTTTTTTGAGTGTGTGGTATCTGAGTGAGCATAGGGGGGAAGTGGCATCAGAGTCTTTGAGTAAATGGTATTTAAGCTTTCTAAGAGCATTAATATAGCAACTTATGCCTCCTTCTTTCTTATATAAAGGTCATGATGATTTTAAAAAACCTAAATGGTAAGGTTAGAGTATTTTCTTTTTTAAAACTTTAATCATTTCAGACCTTAATATGTTCTTTATGAAACAAGAAACAGAAAGTGTTCAAGTTCCCTTTATTTTACACCCTCTTTTTTTACTACTCTATGCTAATAGCCGCTAGAAGCCCACCACAAACAAGATAATGGGGATTATTAATACTGCAGAGTTGATTACACATGCCCATTTGTCATCTTTGTGATGTTTTGGCTTTTTAATATAGTTTATTAAAAAACTGAAACTAGCATATCCTTATATCATCTCCCTCTCCCGCCTCTCTGCAACATATACAAACAAGCAAAATGAAAGGTGGCTTGCAATTGAGGGCTGTAAAAATGGTGTCACAAACGATTTGTCCTTGGCCCCACACTACTAGCTAACCAGTCCAGAGGCTCGTAGATACAAACAAGCCTCAGGACTTCAGAAGTGAACATTAATCGCTTCTGACAATTGGCCTGCACTGGTTGTAAATCTTTGTCACAAATGCTTACTTTCAGCATCAAATCTCATATGGCTCGGTTCTACTGGTTTAACACTAAACCATAAGAATAATAAAACCATAGTTGGAAGTCATCTATTAAACATTTACTAATTCTGGAAAACAATGCAAGCTTCTCACTTACAGATGTAATTACTCTTACTGTCAAATATAATCATCACCTTATGATGAAGCTGGAAAAAAATGCAACCTTTTCAGACAGTAATCATGCTGCAATCTGTGTGGGAAACCAGTGTGAGGAAGATTCAGTTAGCTAACATTATTTGCCCCTACAATGTTAATAATAATAATCCTGCCCGCTTTCATAACCTGGATTGCAGCAATGAGCGCAAAAATATTTAACAGCTCTGCAAATCATGTGGAAATTCCACTTCATAATTAAAAGAAAAATCACCTCCTCCATTACTGTTCATCCATGCTGCTAATGCAATGATGTTAAAGGAGGGAAAATATTATTAACGTAGCAAATCCTTCCTTTTTTTTTTTTTTTTTTTTTGCAGTTGCACAAAAAGAAAAAGGAGAAAACGGCTAAACATGGGTTATATGATAAAATGTACCAGCCAAAAAAACAAAGATAAAAAGCATGATGGGAGAAGAAATGGGACTTTAAGGCAAACTACACAGTATTTGCTTCAAACCGGAGACTACTTTTATATGCTCTGACGAACATTTAAATAATTTAAAAGAATGTCAAAGATTTTAAAAATCCTGTTACTGTACATAAACTGAAAGAAAAGGTTTTTCAGTCAGTCCACAGAACATATTTAACATGCACAACCAGACACTAAGCTTTTTGAAAGCAAGAAAAGGTTTTTTTTTATATTTTTGGCAAGTTAAATTTTTACAGCACAAGGAAACATGGTTGGATTAGTAGAGTGTTTGCATGCATGAAAAACAGCTGTGCTATTAGTTCAAATTTAAATTGTGCATAATGCTCGTAATGTTCACACGTAGCTACGTGTGCTCATCATATCGCAATTGCAAGTATTACTGACTTTACCGTGTTTAAGGATTTCCAGGGCACATGTAAGTCACTTCACTAACTAAATTAGCAATATTACTAATGATTATAAATGTGTATGGATGCCTTTCACAGAAAGACCAGATAACCTACATATTGCATACACCTTCTGCAAAAAGAATTGCATCTAGTGATAAACTGTCTTAAAGGAATCAGTGCAATTGATCTCAGTTACTTTTCACATATCTTTAATGCCCTGACAAGTGCTTTAAAATTTATGTGAATAGATCAGTTTATCCAAAATTAAATATAATATTTATGAATTCACACAGAGACATCACAGTGTGATAATGTCCAACGTGTCAACCAGAACGAAAGTGAAATCTTGCATGTGCTTTGGAAATAATTGTACATAACTGAAAAAGGGTTATTAAGGCTAAGAGCAGAAGTCTAATCCTTTGATCTAAACAAACATATAATGGCATGCGATTGGAGCTCCAAACTTAACAGACAAATGTGTTTATGCAATGTTAACAGAGACAACAATGCAGCATCCCCACACCTCACTGTTTTCTTCCCTTGGCTGATTCAGACTGATTTCAAAGTGAACAATAGTGACATTGAGAATTAAAGTAGATATTTTGTGTCCTTGTTTAAATGTAAACTTGCATCAATCAAAGAAGTGTTGAAATCTCCAATGAGGCAGGTTGTATACACATTCAGAGAATTGGCTCAAAATGAAATGAAACAGAATGAAAAGCAGGGCCATCGTTTAAACATAGTTTTTTATCAGAAATGTATAACACAGACACTGCTTCTCATTTTATTTACAACGACTTTCCTAGCAGTGCTTTTGGGAAAAACAGAACGTGGAAGGAGAAGGAATACTGCATTATTTCCCCTTGTGGTTGAAATGAGTGTGAAAAAAATGTGAAAACATCCAGGACGACAGAAAAACAAAAGGATGTATTTTCCATTCTCACGTTTTGTTCTTTCTTTTCTGATATTTTGTCACCATGTCTTGCAAACTGCCAGAAGTGAGAAAGAAACCAAAAAGGGAACAAGAGGAGAAAAAGAAACAGAGAAGGTGAGATAAACAAATAATAGTGCAAAAACAAGGCAAAATGAGAAAAATCCAAAATAAAACATTTTACATACATATAATAACTACCCACTGTTTTGTAAATCAACTCATGCCTGCTCAAGCGGAGACAGAGTGTGTAATGTCTTCCTTTTTAGTCTCTTTTATTGCAGTCAGGGTTTACCTTTGCAGGCTCAAAACTAGCATAACCCTCAACCCCACTGCAAAGAGGTAGGGGGTAATCAAACAGGGAAAACCAGCAAAGAGACAAAAGATCAGAGGCAGGGAGCTGAATTAAACCATTTGAGAAATACTTGGGGAGTTGACAGAGTGAAGTATGACTCAGAGTACAAAAGAGTTTGGGAATATATGTAGGAAAATGTGGGAGAATCAAAAGATACATGTGATTGACAGCATCAGAAAACCAGCCGGGCTTGTTTTATTCCAGGCCCCTGGCTACACTGTAGTGTGTACCAAGAATACAGAAATACTGGAGCAAAAGCAAAATAACCCTTTTTACAGAAGAAAATTTAGCATGTCACAGCATGAAGAAGACATGTGGAATTAAAAACATTAATAAAAGCCAAGCTCCTTTAACACCGCAGTAAATCGTGACTGTGAACTTGTATGCACTGCAGCAGAACGCAGTCATTAACACTCTTGCGCAACTCTTGATAATCTGCTTTGCATAGTATTTAAGCTGTGGTGTACCTGTTGATTAGATCCTCGTTGTCATCACTCTCCATCTCGTCTTCTATTGCAGCTTGCAGATCTCCTATCCTCTTGAAGGCCAGCTTAAGGTCCACTTGCAAGCTCTGATTCGCTGCCTCTAAGCTCTCAATGTCCATTTCCTGTTGAATGGATGGCACCACAGAAACATGGTTACATCAGCAGATGTAAACACTATTGAATCCTGTCAGGTCACCAAGCAACCAGGCCCTTACCAGCTCATGCTTCTTACGGCTTGCTTCACCCTCCTTCTTGGACAGCTCTGCCATCTCTTCTTTCATGTCCCTTATCTGCCTCTGCATGCGCTTATTCTGGTCCTTCTCCCTGTTTTCTGCAGTGATACGTAGGTTTTTCTCCTCTGTCATCTTTTCCAGATTCTCCTTCAGACGACTCACCAGGCTCTGGGGAGCAGTCAATAGGAATTGGCTGAATCTTTTCTTATCCCAAATAACTGTATACAATCTTTCTACATTTAGCTAGGAAGAATTAGCATAAATGGTAACAATACCAGTTACCGTCCCATTTTTTTCAGTTCAAGATATTGAAAATATCATTTTGGACAAGCAAAAATGCAAGTTTTAGACCTGTAATCTACTATATTATTTGTCCTAACAAACATTTCAACAGCGTCATTAATAGAAAAGTGGAACTACCATTGGAAAGAAAACAAAACAACCATCGATGACCTACTGGTTATTAAAGCAACCTTAAAACACTAAAGAAAGTTCAGAGTTGATAGAGTTGATGTGTAAAAAAAAGTACTGTTTGCCCAATAGTAAGGCTGTTGCAATCACCACAATATTGTGCTGTTGACAAGCCCAACCGCAGGACATGGCAAGCAACCGCTACTATCGCAAGAGCCGCTCATGCCTGAGAGTTTGTGCAGATGCTGAACTTACACGCTACCTGCAGGAGAAACCAGTCAATAGCAACGCAGATCCACTAGCCTGGTGGTGGCGCGATAACCACAGTAGATTTCCCCTGCTCTCTAAGGCAGGCCGCAAGTACATGTGCATGTGCGCAACAAGTATTTGTTTTTCTTTGTTTTTCTATGCATATGGTTGACGCTCTGTTGTAATTTGCACCAAAATAGGCTATTTACCAAAAACATTTAGTTTATCCGTTGTTGTTTGACAAGCTATAATCTTTTTTTTTCTATTTTGTTTTTTAAAAAAGAAGAAGCGGCTTATTCCGCGTGCCTCTTTGCCTATTTAGCTTACAATAAAATAAGAATGAATTGCGTAACAGATGAATAGATCCAAGATGCGACACCACGGTGGGAATCCTTTAACCGCAACACCCCTACTCAATAGTATTATTAACCAGCTAGCAACTGTTTTGTTGTGCAAGTCTGTTTTAATGACGTATGTCTGTTCCACACTTGACTCAAAACAAGATTTTTGCATAATGGGGTAGTCTATCAACTGTTCATGGTTTACCTGCAAAACGGTGAAATCCCATTCATTAATCTGGCTTTAGTTTGAACTCCCAGGGCATTTATTGCATGCTACTTATGCTGCGATAACAGGCTACAGGGTTTTTAAATACTACAAATGTACCAAGAGAAGGAGAAGGGTGGAATGGAGTCATGGGTCACACCAGTCCCCCTAAAATGACCTGCTTGAAGAAAAAGGAAATGCTGCAATGTGTCTGTAAATTCAAACAAAGCCTCTTACAGAGATTTTATTAGGACTTCTGCATCCCTTACATTCAGAACAGAAAGGATATAAAACTATAAGTATTAACAATATTACAATAATTAAAAATATCCTGTTTTAAAAGTTACTGTGTACTTTGATTAATAAAAGAAAATCTAAAAATCACAATAAAGAAATGTAGAAATTACATCTAAAACTTGCATTAGGTTAATTTAAAGTTCACCTGTAGATATTTGTTTTTAAAAAAACTATAAAATTAGCTACAAAAACTGACATAATTTGAATTAAAAGGAATAAAACTGACTGTATTGTCTTATAATATAATTTCATTAGAACACAATTACAGTCTTTTAATACAGGTTTAATTTATTCTGATATGGTCTAACTGTGGTCTCACACAGTATGAAATATAAAGCTATTTTAAGCTAAACTGCTGTCATAGCTCTGTGTTAATCAAATAATAAGATTTTTTTGCACAGCTTTTCTATACACCATAATATATTAAAGTATCCAAGAGGAGTAAGCAGTTTCAAATATACAGTCCTGTCATGTAGGATGCAATGAATAATTATTTATATGAACATTCATTAACCTTTAAAATACAAACTTAAGCGTTAGAATTCCAGCTTAAATCTAAACTACCTACTTAAATAGTTTGTGATGGTTTAACGTTTCCGTCGTCTTCTTGTCAAAAGTCATATGAGAAGCTTGCAAAAGTGAAAATATTTTTCTTTAACCTGTTTCTTCTTGTAAATAAAAATATGCCTAAGAAATGCACCTATTGAGGAATAACCAGTTTTGAGACCAGCAGCATCATCTCACCTCTAAGCGTTTGATCTGTGTTTTTTCATACTCCAGCTTGGTTTCCAGCTCACGGATCCTAGCCTCCTGACGGCTCACAAGCGACTTCTCCACCATGGATTGTTCTTGGAACTCTAAGTGGCTCTGTAGTGAATGTAGCTGGAGGGAGATCACACACACACATACAGATTTTAAACACAATGTTCAGCCACTAAGAAGCAATGCTCACACTTAACTTTTTTCCTAACCTCTGCTTTCCACTTCCTCTGTTAGGTTAGACGTAAAATCCATACGAGAAGATGTATGTCATGTGCATGCATTAAAACTAAGCTGCAAATCACTCTTTCACCCATTTTTTGCATTAATTTAATTAATCTCTGTAGATTTAATGTGCATTAAATCTGAATAATTAGCCCACAAACTACCTCGAATGGTCAAAAACACAGCTTGTGGTGAGGACTGAGTAACAGCGAGTAATGGTAATTTCTCCGGCTTTGAGAAAAGCCTCAGCATCATGCAAAGCACGTTTGTTCCATCTGAATTGTATTTTTCATAACTGATGAAAGGAAGAAAGATATGTCACAACAAAACTGGCCTGAAAGGCTGCATGGCACCTAATGAGGGACTTCTGGATCTGAGACAAGGAGGATTTAGAGTTCTCCTTTGATTTTACTAAAGAAGCCAGATTCCCCTCCTACTGGGAATGAGATAACCACTTCAAGGTCAGATGCTTTAGATAATGATCACTGCCTACTCTAGCAGGTTTTAACTGTGCCTTGCAGCTTGCTGTGTATCTAAAGTATAGCCAGTAATATTCTGATGGGTATACCTAGAGTTGCCCAAAAGCTCTGAGACTTCTATATTTGAATAAAACAGAGACATGACACACTGCTTGGGAGTGGTAAGAGCTCAGTTCTGTTGCTTTGAGGCAAATGCTGTTCGCAGCAGATGGTTGTATTTGTTAAATCCACTGCAGATCCATCCACTC
Organism: Pseudomugil tenellus; assembly: GCA_037177515.1. Lineage (NCBI taxonomy): Eukaryota > Metazoa > Chordata > Actinopteri > Atheriniformes > Pseudomugilidae > Pseudomugil > Pseudomugil tenellus. The sequence continues at coordinate 5,585,801 of JBAMHX010000017.1, forward strand.
ATCAGCTATACTTGCGTTATCCTCTACAGAGTTTGCAGGGGGGCTGGAGCTTATCCCAGCTAACATTGAGTAAGAGGCTGGGACACCAGTCCATCACAGGGCTAACACGTTGAAAGACAGCCATGCATGGACACGCTTGCGGGCAGTTTAAAATTACTAATTAACCTGCACATGTCTTTGAACAGTGGGAGGAAAACTCACACAGGCAAATGGAGAAAAAAGCAAATTAAACACAGAAAAGCCCCAGCTGACCAGCAAGTTTGAGCCCAGAATGGTCATGCTGTGAAAGCATCACCGTGTATCCATTCAAAACAAAGGGTTTTGGTAACTCAAAGCTTGAGTTTGAACAATGCACATTCAAAGAAACACAACAGATTGGCATATTCAAGCCAAATTAAGGTTTAATAGCCCAAAAGAAATTAATTTTGCAAACAAATGGATCGACAAAGAAAACTTCCCTGCATCTCCTAACATGATAAAGGTTACCCTTTGAACAAATGACACTCCATTAGACAAACATGATAAAAGCACTGTTATAAAAACAGGTCTAAATCAGGTGCATTAACCTTTGCACCACATAAATCTACATTTATGCTGAGCCCCAACCATTAGTTGACACCTCACAGAACACAGTAATTTACCCAATCAGCTCACAAGTAGGCAAAAATCAGATGGTAACAGCTTCAGACTGCAACTGTTATATGACTCAAATAAAAAGCTTTGAGTGGAATACAAGCCAGTTGTTAAATGCGCAGAGCAAAAGGAAGAATGACAGTTTGCCGCCTCACAAACAGGCATGACATTTGTTCATGGAAACATCAAAGCCTTGACCTATATTCTAGTGTCAGCGTGTTAAAATACTCACAATGGCAATGTTACCATGCTGATGTTTAGCCAGTAAAATGTGGCCTGTGCATTTTTTTAAATCATTACTGCCAAGCCATCTGTTGGTTGTTGAAATATTTCACTGACTAAGTGAAAACGTTGACCTGCCAGTGGTGCTAGAGAAGAAAAAGGTCAGAGGATCACCAAAGTCAGGAGGCTTCATCCTCATGACCGACATTGCACATGTAGGATGAAAAGAAAATTTAGCTACAGTCCGAGAGTCTGAGCAGCGCTTATGTTAATATGGGTCAGATCATAACACAAATCAGAAAAGTAAGCACAAATGGATGAGATTAACTTTTTTATGGCTGGATATTTTCATATAACTTCATGTGATCCCATTATTAAAACCCCCCATTATTACACAACAGAATTTACAGAACATTGGTATGACAGCAATTCAGCACACAAACTAAATGTTCATAGATTTTACCATTTGTGAAAATTCCTGTGTGCTGAATGTGTATCTAATATATAGAAAAAGGAATAAAGTGTGTGGGCTGAAAGACGAGGCACATAAATAGACAGCACAGGCCCTCTGGTCCCTACAAAACAGTAGTTTGACATTTAAAGCATGACTTGTTTTTGAGCGACTGCTGTGAGGGACTTTTTCATGTGTGAGAATGAAACGGTACCTTCATGATTTTTTTCTTTTTCGGGTGGGGTGGCGGGGGTTGTCGAGGATGACGGGAAAAAATAAAATAATAGCACAGATTATCAAGGTTTAAATTGTTATATTGTTTCCTCTTTTCAATGCTTGTCATCTTTATAGCTCAATGAGACTCAGCCATCAGTCCAAATGCTATGTTTTCAGATCAAATAATAAAAAGGACAAAACATATTAAATAAACAAGTTGGTGAGAGGATCTTAGACTGTGCTGAGAGATAATTATTAAAAACAGCTAGAATGAGTCACTGAATTTTAACCATATAATTTTTTATCATGGTTCATCTACTGTGAAGGGTGGCTGAGTTTATGGGCTCTGCTCTTTCTGTGGATGCAAGATCTGAGTAACAAGAAACCAATTTCCCTCCTTGACTGTAAATTTTCACTGATTCCTACAATTTATATGTAGATTGCTTTGCAATTTTGAGAAGACAGCTTCCATAGAAACCAAGCACTTTTGGTCACAATAATCAGAGAGACCCTCTGAAAAGCTGAGGTGTAATCAGAGAGAAATGTTGAGGCAGCAGGCAGGTTCCTAGCAGGTTGCTTTACTGCTTATAAATACTTCCTTTTACTGTACCTTTTCTTGGATCTCCTGCTTCTCCTTTGTGGCGTCTTCCAGCTGGGCCTGCAGGTCACTTATCTGGCTTAAGTCCCTGGCAGACTACAGGACGTATAGACACAAAATTAACTATCAAAGACTGATGGCATGGGTATGTTTGTTCAACAATGTGGAGGTACAAATATCCTAATACCTTGAAATTATCTTTACAAAAAAAAAACTGACTTTTAAGTGTAATGGCTCAAAAACACATCTCTTTGCCATGGCTACAGGCCAAAGTGTCCAACTCACAGTAATAGAACTGTAGAGAACTACAGTTCTGTGCAGTGACATTTGCAATGCATTCAAACAGCTAGCTGAGGATGCTCCACATGTTAAGCTACCTGTGCAACTGCAGCTTTGTGTTTTTTCATCAGCTCATTCATGTCTTCTTGATCCTCCTCCATGCGGGACTGCAAGTCATTCTTCTCTCGCTGCAGACGGCTGACCTGCTCCTCTAACTAAGAGACAAACAAGGAAAGAAGGAAACACCCACTTCAGTACAGAATGACAAAATTTATTCATGAGCTATTGAATATGATAAATGGTCATTAGCTGGCCAGGCCGTGGCAGTCCTGGAGTCTCTTCTAATGGCAATGAAACACAATCTGGACACAATTCTGGCTGGAGGATGACACCAATTGGAGATAATCAATTGGCTCATTTATGCATGGAAAAGTGCAGTGAGAGCAGTGCACTGGTGATGTCCTATTTAGAGTTCATTGTCTGTGTTCATGGGCCTTCAATATGCATACTCTAATCTCAGACATTTACAAGACCCTCCTTCTCTATAAATGCAGCAATTAAAAAGCAAAACACAGACACACACAACTCTGTGCGTCATCCCAAGAGACACAAACATCCTCAGTCTATGAGTCTAAATGTAGGCAGTTCTCTCGTGAGACAGCTATTAATGAGCAGACTGAGATAGAAAGAAAAAAACACTCAACAAAGCTCATTTATCCATTAGAGCAAAATGTTGAAATCAGACATATGCCAAAGGGCATTTATTATTTTAATATCCCAGCATGTTTTGATGCATGAATAATAATAAAAGCCTTGCTGCATTTTGAAGAGTGAAAATTTGATAGGCACAGGCCCTAAAGTAATTAAGCCTTGTTGATTTTAGCTTCACTTATTCATTAAAAGAAGAGTATAGAAATATTTATGCATACAACTTCTATCCTATCAAAATTGTGAAACTAACATAAAAAAGACCGAGGTGTATTTCAGCAAATAATAATGTGTTGCATTGTGCACATTGTTGATTATGCTACAGATAAACAAAGGCAACACATTACATGTTAGAAGCATAAGCAGAACTGATTGGCATTCAGACCTGTTCAAGTGAATAATTGGAACACATTTTTTTTAGTTCCACTCGAAATCATTTTGTTGTACCTTCAATACACATCGTACCCAGATGTGAAGACTTACTGATATCTTAGTTTTGACCAGATCTTCCATTTGGATATGCAAGTCCTCTATTTCAACTTCCATGCTCTTTCGGGCCTTAACTGCAGCCGCACTAGTGAACTCTGATTCCTCCAACTGTCATACAGAAGAGGGAAAAAAGGTGCAAGATGAGGGAATAAAAAGTTCAACAAATGTGTAAAATAAAGCAAAAAATATTTTTCTGTTTCATTAAGTATTATGTCTTCCACATTAATATGCCACTATATCATCAACAACTTAAAAGAAGCTAAATGTTCTACTGGTGGACGTACTTGATTTTTTAGCTGGGCAATCTCTCTTTTGCTGGGTGCATTGCTCTTCAGGTGGTCCAACATAATCTGTGCATCAGCCAGAAGGACTTTGGTTCTCTTCAAGTCTTTCTTCAACTTCTTCTCCGTCTCCACATCCCTCTGGCTGACCTGAATGACATACCACACCTTTGTAGTCATTATTCTTACACAAGATCTTCTATCCTCCTTCAAAGCGCACAGTACCTCTCTAACTCAAAAGCATCTTATTTCCAATCAAATGAAGTGGCCTTCTCTAAATCACACACTTCACTGCAGTGACAGAGAACAAAGGCAGAGTGAAGGAAGTACCTGGTCCTGTGCAATCAGTAGTTTGGATTCCAGCTCTCTTCTCTCACGCAACACTTTCTGCTTGTCTTCATACTCCTCCTCCAGCTGTACCTCCATCTGTTTCAGCTGCAGGACACATGAATGTCAAGATGCACAAACATGTCACCAGTAGTAAACAAAGTCACACATAACACAACACCAACCATCTTGTTAGACATGGCTGCTCGCTCACATCACAGAAAATCAGATCCCCTCAGGCGTCATAAAAATGCTTTATTATATCATTTTTATCTTTAAATGGAAACGAATGCAAACCATATGTTTTTTTTTTAATCCTTTTTGCAGTTCATAAGCATTCATTGGAGTGGGAAAATACAAACAACAGTGATGGGCCATCTTAGCATAAAAAAATCCATAAAATTAAATTAGTTTTTCACATGAAATATTTTCCAAAACATTTAAATAATCAGTCCAAGTCCAAGGAACTTCAAAACATTTATAAAAATAACCATTTCTTAGGTCCTCCTTGAACAGACCTGATTAATTGTTATTCCTGGAAAGAGAGGCTTTGAATAAGAATACGTGTTCATTACTGCACACTGAAAGAGTGAAAATGAGCATCACCCACCTTCTTACTGCAAGACCGCCTGATTTCCTCCACCTCTTCATCTTTACTCTCAATCTCTTTAGAGTGGGTCTGCCGCTGCCTCTCCATCTCCATCTCAAGCCTCAGTTTAGCCTGAGTACAATATGAGAATACATGAATACAGAATACATATGAGAATGATGCATAGCATAAAGGCAAAACAATGAACAGAATGTTCAGGTTCATGCTTCCAAACAGGTGCAAAGTTTACATTTGTAGCGCAAAGCTGAAAAAGTTTAAGTTTAAAGTTCATCATCTGATATTTTTCACAAAGGTGACAGTGAACTTGTCCATTTTGAGTCTATCATTTATCACTTTTTAATGACTTCTTTGGAAAATTTTCTTTAAAAAAGGTACATTGTTCTTCGGCATTCAATAAACTACTAACATGGGCACCAAAACGCTTTTAACAGATTCATGCACATCTGCATTTTTTTAATAATAACCATCAAGATAATCATAAAAAGGACATATTTTTACTACAAAGCCTACTTTGCATGGTGCGTTTGTTTTTTTGCATACCGATGAATGCCTAATAGGCAGCAGAGCCCCAGTGACAAACACTTCAGTGCGCGAGTTACAATCACACTAGCACAAGATAACTTCTGCAGCAAACATAGAGATGCAGCTTCAAAACATCTAGAAAAAAACATGCCATATGTCTAAAAGAAAAAGAAATGAGAGAAACAGCTGTGTGACAAACTCTGGTGAGGAGGCACCACAGTAGATATACATATCCATGCACATCTATTACTCAACATGCATGTTAATTGTCTTTATACAGCTGCAACATTTTTCACAGTAGTTCAAAGGCTGTGCTGCTGAAATGATTTCTTCATGTACTTTGGATTCTTTCAAGACTTATGCTGAACTGTCATGGCAACTGAAGATTTGTTTACCAGTAGGAGTCAACTGATGAAGCTATCCAAAACCCCGATAATCAGTAAAATAATACATCAAACTCCAAAGGAATGGAAAGGGATGCAAAAAGGATGTAGGGAAGGAGTGAGTCAGAGAGAAAAACTACAAAATTAAACAATTTCTTCCAACTTTTCTAATGGATAATGTAAGACATAGCAAAACTGACAAGTTCAAGGTACTGAACAAGAACAAGATCTCGAAAAGAATTACGGTAAAGCATTATCATGTGCGTCACAGAGACATGGCTACAGAAACACAATCATTTTTCCACACACAGCTTTCAGATTGTGGATACAGACCGCAATAATAAAACAGCGGAAAGCTAAAGGGAGGTGAAATTGCAGTACTTTGTAACTGGTGCCATCCTGGACGTGTTACTGTAAAGGAGAAGATCTGTACAAGGGACATCAAACTGCTAGGTGTGAATCTCCATTCACATTATTCACCCAGTTCAGCTGTGTCATGCTGGTAGTGGTTTTAATCATACCTGGTACTGCTTCAGGCATCTGTGACATCATCAGCTCTATTGCTGCTAGGATGTAAACATGGCATACTTATGCATCCATTGCAAGCTCTGGAGACTTCAACAAGGTCTCTATCTCTCTCTCTCCCTCCCTCTCTCTGCAACATTACCAACACTCAAACAATTTGTCAGCTGCTTCACTAGAGAAAACAAGACTTTGGACCTACTGTATGCAAGTGTTAAAAATACATCCAGCTCCTCTGCTCAAACTCCTTCAGGAAGTTCAAAGCATAATCAGGTTTTTCATCTCCACCTAATATCTCATCGTTCAACAGCAACCAGCCATTCCATGGGCTATTATAACCCGAGGCCTGTACAAAGAAGCTTGATAAACATAACTTAGTTACTTGGGTTGACTAACTCAGACATTCACAATCCTGAAAAGTGTTACTGTGAATCAGTTAATCAACTCAGTAATTCAACACAGGGTTTTCCATCTTGATCTGTGTGCGCCCACATAAAGAAGGTTGCTGTTTAAAGCTTTGGACCAATTTTAGACATGGAGAACCTCCACAAAGCCGTCAATTTTACCATAGAGGAGCAGACAATTATTTTTCTAAAATGTGAAGAATTCCAATACATCATCCAGGCCAAAAGTAACACTGTTGGCCGACCAAAGGCCAGGAAGGAATACTGGCAGAAAATGGCCAACTATATTAATCATAACTATATTAACTTTATGTAAAATTAATTCATGGGATAATCACTTAGTTTCACTTTATAACAATACAAATGTTTTGGGCTGAGTACTTCCTCAATGTCCTTCCTTTCTTTTATATTTCCCATTCAGTTTCTTAAGGCTCAGCCCTCATCCAACATGTTTAGTGTTGGAATAATAATTCCTCACCATGATGACACAAGTAGTTGTGTGTTCCATAAATTTATAGTTCTGTATATCTGTCGTGTGTGACTCTTAGCTAACATTAACCTCATTACTTCAGATGCAACCCTAGTAGAGGGAAGGAGACTGTACATCTTAAGGAAGGAAGTTATTATTGTCTACCCCAAGATGAGACATTTTCTATAAGTCTACTGTAGAAGGTACAGTCAGCTTTGCAGCTGTCTGTGGAGGCAGCAGCAAAGACAGTAAAAAACAGAATAAACTAATCAAGACCTTTTGTTCTGTGAGAGGACTCTGGAGCTGCGGGAGCAGATTGTCCAGAAAAGAATGCGGCACAAGCTGCTGAAAATAGTGGACAATCCTTTATATTTTCTACACAACACAGTAAATAGTCCACAGTGTTCAGTATGAGACTTTGTCAAGTCCAATACATGTTAGAAAGGTACCAAAGTGCATTCCTGCCAGAAGCTCCCCTCTGGGATAAAGTTATATCTTCCTACAGTTAATTATCATTGTTTTGTTTTTTTGTTTGTTTAAATAACTCTTCTACAACATTATAATTTCCCTTTGGGATAAAAAAAAAGTGTTTTCCATATTTCATTACTTGTATATACAATATTTATACTTGTGAATGCAGCAGAAATTGTGGGTTCTGTGGATTCTTCTGCCCCAAGGATCCACAGCACAAGCAGACACATCTGAACACATTTATACACAACACTGACAATCTTATTAGAATAAATCCAAATAAAATTTCACATTTTGCAGAGATAAAGGTCTTATAAAAAGGATACTATGGAAACAGATATGGATACGATTTACGATAATATTTTAGTAATGCAATTAAGGTGCATTTCTGCACAACCCTTTACCTGTTCCAGCATTTGGATGGTTCCCGCTTGTTCATCCAACTCCTCCTCTTGGTCTTTCACCTTGGCCTCGAGGTCGTGAAGCTGCTTCTTTACCTTGGCCAGCGAAGCCTCATCCTTGGACTCCTGGGAAGAGAAATCCTGCATCTCTGCCTCCAGCTGCTGTACCTTCACATTTACGGCATACAGTTCTGTGTCCTTGTCCTGCAGGTGGAATAGAAGCAGTAAAACTGCACATCTGGACCAGCGCAATTATAGCATGTCAAGCAGAGAGCAGAGAAAACAGAAGCTTACCTGCAGCTGCTGGCGGAGGTTAAATATCTCACCAGTCATTATGTCTTTCTCTCGAGCCAGTTTCTCCCGCTGGCTCTTCTCTCGTTGTACCTCATCCTGGGCCTGATTCTGCTCCAAGTCAAATCTGGAACATACACATTGATACAGATGCAAAGTGAACCACAACTAAAGAGAATGATGATGATTATAGATATAATACGCAACTACCTACTAACACAGATCATAACTGTTATAAGTCAAAAGTAAACTTATATTCAAGAAAACTTTTTTTTTTTAAAAAAAGGTCTTTATAAAGCAACTTATACAAAAATTTACTAATGGGAAACAGTTCACACAGAATTAGTCCTTAATATCATTTATGTTTGTTTAAAGTGCATACCAACTATTTTAGTCTCCATTTTATCCCCTTTTATTTGCTATCACTTTGGCATTGGCTTGTGATAATCTGCAAAATGTTTTCTTCAACTATCTAAGGCAGAAACACTTATCGTTAGTGAACTTAACAGCTAAGTGTTTCATGCTGACAGCTCGTCTTAATTCTCTGTTTTTCTCTCTGAAGTGCAGCTGAAAATAATTTCACCCACAGAGCATCTTCAATTAGCCACAGGGGAGAGATCACATTCTGCCACAGCGATAGCTTCTCAAGTGCTTAAAGTCTGAGTCATTTTCTCCGCTAATGCAATTCCACAGATTACAGAACATCTCAGTAACTATTCAAATTACAGAAAACTTGAGCATTATGCGAGTGGGCCTCGGCTGGGCAATCCCAGGAGAACAGAGCCATAAGTTCTCAGTGTTTATAATTAGCAGATAGGTGTGGAGTAAGTTGAAACTGACTTCCTCTGTTTCTTCTCCAGATCATGGTTGCGATTCTGTAAGCCCTCCAGATGAAGTTTGGTGTCCTGCAGCTCGCCAGTCAGCTTCTGGCACTTCTTCTTCAGCTGCTGAATAGAGCGCTGTGCATCCTCATTATCTGTCTGCAAATCAGTCAGCTGCAGTACACACGGACACAGACATATGTTTATTATTTTCTGACTGCTCAATCCATATCATTGCTGTTTTATTTCTTTCATTTAAAAGGTGTGCAAGTGTGTTGCAATCATATATTAGAATAGAGGTTTTCCGAGTTCAATTCACACGTTATCTTGCCTTTCTCTCAACTTGTCTTTTGCTTTGCTGCTCTATCTCCAGCTTGTCATCAAACTCCTGTTGGAGTTTCTTTTTGGTGAAGTCCATTTCCCGAATGGCTCGATTGCATTTTATCCGCCACTCGCCTCCTGAAGGAAAGACATACAAACCAGAAAATGTCTTTGTGACATTTGGTTGTTTCTTGCCTTTAATGCATGCCTAGCAGGGTACACAGAAGAAGAGGCTCAAAAGCTCAGAAAAGATGGATGCTGTGGATTACAGAGTCCACTGTACTGGCTGAGATGGTTATCTCATTCAAGAACTGACATAATATAATCTTTCAGGAAATAAAGCTTCTTTCATCAAATCCTGTCCTTATGAGGTCAAAAATTCAGCAGAAAACTACAAAGCAGCCTTTGCGTTTCAACTCTAATCTTGAATAAACCTCAGGTAAGAATTCTGGGCACACCACAATGGCAGTTAGAGGAGGACATGTCTAAGTGGCACTTTCCACAGTTCTTAGCCGACCCTAATTCTGGAGCTGTCACAGGCTATCAGAACTAAAACAGTGGCCAGGCAGACATTCAGGTTCAGGTTCATTTCCAAGCCTTATCATTTTAGAGCCTGTCCATTTCTCCTTCACATACCAACACCGGCTCCTCCATCAGTGCTGCTCATTAGCATATATATAGCATAATGACAACTTGCAGGGCCACCAGCTCTGATCCCAACGATTACTTTCTCATTCATCTAAGAATTCTGATATGCTCTGTAATGGCTTGTCTGCTGAGGTGGGTTGAACGGGGTTGAATCAAGGGGGGGAAAAAAGCCTCATGGACAATATGCTCTCAGCAGGCGCTCTATTTTCCAGCAGGGGGAAACCAATCAGCAGCAGGCATTAGTTGTGTGCCTGGGAGCGAACATCTTAATCTCCTAGCGGTAAATCCCAAACTTGGAAAATATACTTAACAGCATTATGCTAGATGTGACCAAGTCTAACTGCCATGTCTCCCGCTGAAACAGTCGAACAAAGCCACTCATTCCTGCAGCTACAATTAGTGTAAGGGAGATTTTCAAACTGCGCACTTAATGCTGGTATGAGCAGTTCAGTAAATTATGCTCCTGACCTGATCTGACATGCCCATTAGGGAGGCTTAGTCAAGCTGCTGCAAGTGTCAAAAGGTACAATTAATTAGAGAATTTAAAGCAAATGTTAAAAAAGCATTGATTGTGTTACAAAAGAGTGCCCTCAATTCAAGTGAAAACCTTGAAATTATCTTCATATTTGCATTTTGAGTCCATGGATAGTTTTCTTTCTGAACACACCGGAATCATCGTCGTCCTCCAACTCTCCATTGAATTCAGATGTTTTCATAAGCCGCGCTTCCATGATCTCCATTTCCTGCGCTTCGACCTGTTTCTTCATGGCATCAAACTTCGCCTGGAATACACAACTCCAATAATTAACACATCTGTAGTGAAACATTGCAATTGTTTTTTTTTTCATGTTTTTCTGTATATATGCCTGTAAATCCATCATGTCCCTCTCCAGACGAAGCCTCTCAGAAGTCTCAGTCTCAAGCAACTGGGAAGCTGATTCACAGGCGCTCCTCTCATCAGCAAGCTCTGCCAGCAAGTCTGCGATCTGAACTCATACAAAGAATTCACAATGTGAAGAAAAAGGACAAAATATTCTTCATAGTTACTGCACAAGTCACTGATCAAATCTGAACTCAAATGAAAGTGCATAGCTCCACCACCAATTTCAAACACCATTCTCCCAGAGTGTAATGACACAGACAAAGGGACCCACCCTGCTCTCCAATCGATCCGTGTTCAGTCTCAGCTCATTTCGCTCCTTCTCCATTCTCTCAACCTTCAATTTCTGCAGCTGTATCTCCTCCTGAAGCAAAATATTCTACATGTCATTTTACAGTTGAAACTGTGAAATATTCTTTAAAAAATTTAAACTAAAAAAAAGAGGCCTTGATGACTAAAAGAGCATGTGGTGAGTTGTATCAGATAGGGAGGTCTGCTCACGTCTTTGCAACGCATCTGCTCCTCTGTGAGCTGGACTTTAATGAGGGGCTGCACTGTAGTGAAGAGCTTCCACCATGGCCAGTCCTTTACACCGTGATTCTTCTTGATGTTTTTCTGGATGCACCTGATTGCTAGATCCTGAATCTAAACACACAAATAAACAGAAGGCCACAGAGAAGTGCTTATGTGATAAAAAAAAAGCATGTGTGTATATAAACGGAACTGCACAATCTGAGTCCACAGTATTAGCATATCAGAATTGCCTGCAAGTGAATCTGTAGATCTCTGACACATCAAAGTTCTTCACATTAAAAGGCAGCATGGCTATTAATATCTAAAACTGCACTGATACATTCACTACAGGGTGTTAATTAATTATATGGATATTAAAGATTTAATCTAATACGCAGGTATACCATGTTGGCAGTGCTTAAAAACAGAAACTCCAAAAACTCTCAAATACTATCTGCAATAGATGTTTACAAAAAACACTCAGTTTAATATGACATCCTCACAGCTAATGAACAAAATCTGAAAGGCATTGCATTCTTCATTGTTTTGTTTGTTGCCTGTTTGTGGGGAATAGATATCCCAAGACCTGCCAACCTCCTCCAGAGAGTTTCTGCGGAGCGTGTTCCAAGACTGGAAGCTAATTTTTGATTAATTAAATCAAACATGTCGGCAGCTAATTCCAAGTATTACACGATTTCCATGCTGCTTATGCACGAGGCTCTCTAGCAGCAGCAGATTATGGGCAAACCCAATTAGAGCAACACAATTCTCAGCATCAGGTACATTTTGCCCTGAAGGTTCTCTCTATAACCAATTAGGATTTGTCACACAGTGAAAGCTTTAAAATGCAACAAAATGCAGCAATTCTCTGACAGAAGATTTAAGCAGGTCTCACTTGTCATATTTAGTCTAAAAAGAATAGGGAACAAACAAAAGATTATACTACATGAGTACCGTGGATAAATATTACCGTATTCATATCTAATTAAGGGTGATACCACTGTACAACTGTGTGATGTGATTTACAATTCTGAACCAGGATAAAGAAAGAAAATACATATTTTCCACTCTCTTGGTGCTAAATGTGTCTTTAGTGCATGTGCAGACATCCATAAGAGAACCTGACACGTGTAAGGCATGACTGCTGCAATGCATGAATGCAGCACCCCCTGATGTCACCCCTTCCTGATGCAAAGACTAGCTTCTGGGAAATCCTTTAACATAAAATGATGTCTTGTAAAGAGACAGGGGCTATATTTACAGGATGGTCTCAACATGAGCACAATGGTCTAAATAATACTGAAGCTGCTAGGCATGTAAATTTTTATACAAAAGATATATTTCCAAAGCCATTAATAATATCTGTCTGTATTAGCACTGGCTTAAAAAAATCAAGTATACAGTCTAGTAAAACTAACACCTACTAGGAGTGGTGTATATCTTTGCATCACTGGAGCAAAATCCTCCATCTGATGATTTTTAGTGAACCAACATATGCATGCTGAACTGATTTGATGAATAAAAATATGAAGAAGAAGAATTATTTGTAGGTGCCTGAAGGACAAAACTCCAAATTCAGCAAGCGCACACTGACGCAAAATAACAGACTAAGAATGTCAGACTGTCCCCTTGAGGAACAGCTGGAAGAGGGGAAAAAAAAGAATAAAAAACACACACACAAAAACTATGGTTTTGTTATCTATTGTCACATGGGCTTGGTACAGCTTCACAAGGTTAACATGCCAGGGAAGATAAATCAAGGGAAATTGTGACTTCCTGTCACATCCATACACATCAACCAGCAAGTGCCTGAGAGATTTCACTAGTATTCGTTTGTAACTGTTCCAGAGGCAAATTACCGTGTACTGTACCTGCTAAGACTGGATACTTCAAACACTGCAAAAGGTAATGGAATCCTATCAGTTTTCAGAGTAATATCAGGGTAAAAGCAAGGGTGCAACTGGATTATTGGAACTGTTATTATACAGTGATTATTCAGAAATTCAACAGCAACATACTCATATAAATATTCACGCTGCAGAGAAGAAGAAATGGAAATCAGTCAATAAGTCACTGTGGCCATTTATCTGTTGTCCAATTCTGGTAGTGACTAAATGAGTCAAGAATAATATCAACAGAATGAAAATCAATAGAAAAAATGCCCTTCACAAAATTATTGCAAGGAAAGATTGTATTTACCATTTATGCATCAGATGAATAGGAATAAATTTAGCATATTGCAGCTGTTTAGGAAATATATAACAAAAAGAGCTCGCATGCGTAGGCAAATTTAATCTTGATTTTTCTTTAGATGCAAACCTCATTCACTCAACCAACCGACATAAACCATTTACCTAATGCTGTTAGAAACTTTACATAAAGTAAAACTCCTCCAATGGAAATGAAGTCTATTCTTCATGTCAGTAGCATCATTTTGGAGGCTTTTGTTAGCGCAGAAACACCATAGCAAAGCGTGAGCTGCAGCATACCAATAGCATGTTTTAAATGAAAATTCGGACAGTAAGGGTTTCATTCAACTAACCACAGGAATCTATCCAGTAAAGCAGAGGAGGAGGACTTATTAGGAAAGCAGGAAGTACATTTTCTAAATGTTAATTTCTTATTAATGTAGATGCTTTTAAAGTTTAATAAATATGGAAAAAGTACAAGAAAATATGGGAGTAAAATTCTGTGTAGCTTCTTTGTCATAATCCTAAAGGTGAAAACCAAAAGCATTTTTTACATCACTGTGAAATACAATTTCATAGTAAGAAACCAGTTAGCTTAGTACAGATGAAAGAGCTGAAATAGTGTTAAATATTAGCCTGGCCTGGTTTTGAGAAGAGTTTGTGTTCTGTGGCCATCAGCAGGAAGGTTGCCATTGTTGGAACCAAGACGCCTGTCTATAGCAGAATCTATTCTCAGGAACATCCTTTTTAAATTCTTAAAAAAAAAAAAAACTAATACTACCTAAAAAAAAACTTCATGACAAAAGACATGCAAAGATTACCAGTTAAAGACAGGTGTATATGTATTATATCATTAACATAATTAATGGGAGTTGTGCATGACAAAATTGTGCATTTGGTTTTGGCCATTTGTGCCACTCTTTGCCTTCAGATTGCCTTCAACACATTGAGCTTTGACATTTCTATAAGTAAGTATTGATTATTCTCACCGCAGAGGCCAGACTGTTCGGAATTTTACAGCCGATCACAATCTATGTTTATCAACATTCCAGACAGGTTAAAAGTAATACACAGAGTAAAAAAATTTATAGCTAAATTACTTTTTACACAACATCTGTCCTAAGTTTGAGTCCTGAGCTCCATGACTGTCAGCAGGGCAGCTTAATCTTACTGTAAGTAAAAGTTCTGTGTTTTCTTTATTTCCATCGACTTTTGACTTTTCAGACCTCTCTAGGAACAAAATATTCTTCATCTGCTTCCCTCTTATTTTTAAATCATGAAGTGCTTTTGTATTAGCTACTAAAATGTATTTCTTCAGTCCATCTCAAAAGTCACCTGATAACATATAAAGGGTGTTAAACTGCTTCCTTAAATTGGAATCAGATGCAAAACATACATATATCTAGTGAAAATTGTGTTATCAGATGAATTCAAGAAAACTTTTTTTGTAATGGCTTCAAGCTAGGGTCAGACTGCTGCTGGTGTTGATAATAATTATTGTTTGTGGCTTTGATTAAGTTTTGTTCTTTAGAATTTGATGTTTACTATATTTTCATGGCTCATTTTCTATTTTAAATGGATGCATATACTATTTCTGCTTTTACTGAGTGTGTATTGCTATAAGATTAATTAGGAGTGCGGTGCTAGCTACACAGTAAAAACTATTTAAACTGTCACTTCCAGTTTACCAGATAGGTTTGATTGGGAATCTTTTTGGCACAGGGAGCATGTGTTTTTGACTAAGCAAGTATCTTTGAACCATACAGGGCTACACGGGTATATGGCAAAGTCAAAGGCAGTGTCTACATGGAGCTCGATGGGATACCTGATGCTTAAGGACTACTAGAAAGTTCAGAAGCTCACCATTGCACTCATGATATCAAAAGACTGAGCAATGGGTGTTTTTCCTTTAATCAGCAGGAAAACTGCCCATGACAAGGTTCTGCAACTAAATTTGCTTCAGTCAGTATGTTTTTCAGCTGATGGTTTATTTTGCTTGTTAAACAGCTAAATGTTTCAACCATCAGTCTTTGCTGAATGTCTAAGGTTTTAAATGCAATTCTCAGCTCCAGGCTTAGTTTGACCAAAACATAGAAATATCCTAAAATAGATATATCTTACACGTATGGCTTTTTTTTATTGTATGGCTTACAGAATCCCAATATCAGTAAAGATATCATCTGTATTTTACCCAGTACATCCTAATTTTGGTTATGTTTTGTGATATGCTTAAAATGGCACATTTACATCCACCTACTTGAAAACATCTGCATAAAAACCTAATTATCAGTTGAAGCAACCTTTAACAGTGTCTAGGTTGCTGTATATCTAAAATAGTATCCAGATTAATATCAGAATACTTTGTAACTGTATGTATCTGGGACCAAAACCTTCCAAATCAAAAAGCTCTTATCTGACAAGAGTGCTCACTTTTACTTACTGTAATTGATGCTTTGTTTACTGCTTTTCAAGACATTTTCATCTGGTTTTAAACCAGATTTTTTTTGCCTAATCAATTTTATTCTATAAATGCTACTACAGTTCATCCTTAAGGGTTAGACCTGATTTTATACTATATTATATAGGCCAGGTTGTATACAGAACTTCATCAACTGTCTGCATTAAAATGTGGATGGGCTTACATTTTAAGTTTAAATGATAAAAGGTAGCAGTGTGGACTAGCTGGATTCTTCTATTCACACTTGTGGTATGACCAGGCCGCAATCTCTGGCTGCTGATGGTGACGTCAATGCGGAAGTCAATATAATTGCAGTTTACCCCTCAACGCTAGATGACTGGCTCCAATAGAGAGCAATGTCCATAGACTCCCATATTAAAATGTCCAATTTCACAGCTGAAATAAACATGTTTACAGAGTGGCTCCAAAAACACTTTTTTTCGGTTTAATAGGTCCAATTTTCCATCATGTAAACTCTGGGGGGGGTGAATTTTTTTCTAACGGTTCGGTTTCAATGTTATTTTAATCTTAAATTTAGAGGCGTGTCCTTTTGATTGATGTGTGTTAGAGCGCCGCAAAACACCAAGATGGTGACAGTAGGATGCACCTATTGGCTTCAAAAGTGCTCTTCAGAAACCTATGGGAAATGTGACGTATGCGCTGTCCAGTAGATTATACTTTTAAAACATGACATGCAGAATTCCCTTAATTGTCAAGACTTTTTTGTGTGTCTCTTAGCAAAGCCATACATTCCTATAAACCAGTTTCTAGCATGCTGTTCATTTGCTGTTCAACTGGATTACTGTAATTCTTTAGATTTTGAACCCCATACTGGCTTCCTGTCATTTACAGGATCCAGTATAAGATTTAATGTTTTTTTGGTTTGGCACCCCTTATTTCTGTCAGAGCTTGCAACTATAGAAATGCCAAGTATAAAAACACAAGTAACCCTTTTTTTAGATGCACCAAGAATCCGACTTAAGACAAAAGATGACTGGGTCCAAGCCCTGGAATGCTCTACTCCATCATATCTCACGTGCCCAGGCGATTGACCACTTCATATCTCTTGATAAGACACACCTATTGGAAATAGCTTTTAATGCAAGTGCATGACTTATTTTATCTTCTGGTTGTGTTAATAAATGCAATTCACCTTATTACTGTGTATCCTTTATCAGTTTTTAGTATATATTGTATTTATTTTTATTTTATTAGCTTGTACAATTTGCTTTGCATCTAAATATGCATATCTGCACAGCACTCTGGCACTTTGCATTGATTTAAATGTGCTATATAAATAAACTTGACCTTGACTTTGACATTCATGACAAAAAGAGTAAATTCTGGGTGGATTTTATGGCAATGCACCAGGGTTAGTGGCCCCACAATTTATATGCAAAGAGGTTTCCGGCTCAGAGCTTTGAGCCCCAGGCTACAACCATGCACTGCCTAAAACACAGCTCAAGTCCACATTTGACCAACAGTACATGCCAGGCTATAGGAAACTAATATAAATGGTAAACTTTTACAGTGAGATAAATCATCATTAGGATAACTGAATTTAAATACTAGCAATAAGTATAAGAAATGATAAAGCAATGAATTTGTTATGCATAAACTGCTTTGTGTTTTAGAATTTCCAAGTTTCACAGAAGTGTTTTCCTAAATACTACACTACATAAGATTACAATAGTATACCATGTCACATTAATGTAAAAAATATGTAGTATATTCAGCAACTTAACACAGTGTAGACGACCCTCATTCTGCCAAACTAGCCCAGACCTGTGGAATAATAAACCCTAAAAGAACTCTGGTGGTGCTCAGGCATCAAGACATCAGCAGCAAATAATCAAGCTTATTTTCACACAGATGCTCAATCCAACTGTGATCTTGAGAATTTGTAGGTTATACCAATTTATTTAACACTTACATTTGTTCCATAAATGTAGTTTTTCCTGGAAAATGGTTTTAAAAATTTATATTTAAATTTTAAAAAGTCCAAATCCCTTTCTTCAGACTTCACCAAAGTCACATTTCCAAAGCACAGAAACAGGCAATGTTTGTTCTCGAAGGTTCATTGTATTTTCATGTAATATGCTAGCTAATGAAGCTAGCCAAGTTCTGACTCTTGCTTTGTTGCCTTTACCAGTCTTTCAAGCCCAAGAGTGCACAATTCATGCACAAGGAGAGGCGTGTGCTGAGGGGTTAAGGAGAGGGACAAATGGTAGATTAGTTTGATGTACTTATCACTATTCAATCATTAAGAAGGGTCAGCTAAAGTGATTGGTTGGAGTATTTTCTGTCCTGACCGTTCCACAGGTGACTAAATATTTTTTTATGTTGTTTGAGTTATTAAATTAATTGCCTGCAATTGAGTTGTGAAGGGGGTTCTAATCAATATAGTAAAAATGCTCCTGGCAAACATCTACCGTATCTTATCGAGGCAGAGATCATTACCCTGCCATTGGAAAGACGTTAAAAGCCTGGGTCGTGGTTCGCCGTTTGTGCCAAATTAAAATCTACATAAATGTTGGGGATTCACAATTTCTGGTATCTAGTTCACAGCTAAATTGACACAAGTTCAAGTTCTTCCTACACATATATTTTAAAGTTTTATGGAATAAACTTTTTAAAGCTTGATAATCCCAAATTTATTCCCACAAAACTGAACATTAAATGATCATCATGCTCTCCACTGCTTTCTCCCTCACATATTCTACAACTGGCTTTCGGCAGAGTTGCACTAATACAAAAAAAAAAAAAAAAAAACTTTCTGCAAAACTTAAACTTTCCTCCCACACACCCATGTTTGGTCAGCCAGAGGAACACAAACGATTCCCTTGTAATCAGTTAGATGCCTTATCTTTTACCTCCCTACTGGCAAGGCCACATTCACTCTTCTTCAGAGAATCAGCCGGGGCTCCTACCAGCACTCAGTGGCACAGACATACAATGTCCTTTCTAAAACTAGAAAAGTTTAAAGACTCAATAAGAAGTAACTTTGGAAAAAGTGTCTTGTTAAATGGCATTCATGGCATTTTTTTCCCTTTTCTTAAATCTTTGTCAAGTGGTCAATATGAACCAACCTTCAAGTTTATTTATATATTTATTTATATATTTATATATTTATTTATTTGTTCATGTTATCCTAGTTATTCTTATTACTCTTTTCTTATTTGTTATTTAACAACATCTCTAAAGTATGCTTTATATATATATATAAACTTGAAGGTTGG
>JBAMHX010000017.1:5607107-5621195 GCA_037177515.1 Pseudomugil tenellus
AAAAAACGTAATCCAGGAAAAAGGAATAAGATTTTTTTTAAATGTATGCTGTGGGAGAAAAGCAGTTTTGGAACTGCAATTCAGTAACTGTACACAGTGATAATGAGGCTTATTGCAATTTCCTCTTTCATCTTTTTCAGCTCTGATAGAAAACTCCAAAATATTTTGTTGGAAGGAATAAAAGCCTGGATTATGATGAGGACATTGCATGCTTCCAAAGAAAATGAATAACTTTGTTTACCTGGCCCAAGATTCTATGGCCAAACACTTAAAAAAGGACTAAATTATGAAAAGTGAACAAGCAATAAATGAAATTATGCCTAGTGAAAGGATGTCTTTGTATTCATTCAAAGACGCCATAACTAACATGATAATATATACTACTTGGGTAAAACTGTGTCCTTTTATCAGTGTAGGGAAAGAATGTCCGTATTTAAAGCAGTAGGGTGATAAATTGTCTTTTATTTTTACTTTTGATTTGGAAGGGTCATTAACTCTGAAAAAAATTATAAATTGAAAACTTAAAGATTCGTATTCAAGAGATTTCTAAAACCTTCGCCTTCTACTTTTCAAACAAAATATGGCTTCATAAATATCTTCAAACTGATGGCATTCAGACATTCACACATTGGTCACGTTTCTGTAAATGCATAGAGCAGGCTAAGCCATTAATCTTCAATGAAATAGTACTTTACAGATTTTTTTTTCATAGCCAATCATACCTGCTTAGCAATGCCGATCAATGTGACAAGCCCCTAGTGGATGTCAAAAACATGTTAGTAGGTGATGGAGGAACCTGTATATTTACTTTCCTACATGTTTGATACTGTTCAGCAGTCAGTATTATATTCTTGAGAGTGTAATTGCACAACAGTAACAACACAGTTGTTGAAAAAATTGAATATTTAAATCATCTGAGGACACTCTCTTCACTACATGACACTGAGTTATCAGATGATAAGCTGCAACACCTCCTTTTGTTTTGTTCATCAGATTTATTCTTATAAACAAGTTTAATTTTAGTAAGAATTCACATCAGAACCTTTAAAAACTTGGAGCAAAGTTTTAAACCAGCAGCTGATGAGAGAATTTGAAATTTTATATATTTTTAAGAGGATAAGCCTTAGCTCAAATGCTACTTTCTTGCTGGTTTATCTCTGATGCTGAGCAAAAAGGACTCCGTGCTGGAGCTTACCAGCATAGATATAACTATAGCGGAGGACAGGGAAAAAATATAGCCTATATCCTGGAACATGTCAGATTCCTCAGATGTAAAATCATCCCACTGCTGTTGTGACTGCCTGTCTAGTAAGCCCAACAGCTGATACTGTGGCATGGTAAAATGACACAGATATCTAACTAAGGTCTAGTCAGACTTGATATGTAGTGTCACAGAAAAACATGGAGTGTCGACAGGCAGCAGTGCATGTCCAAAAAAAGGTTTTGGACTACATTTCTACATATGCCACAAAAGTGCCACAAAACATCAAAGTTTCATAGATTGACAAACTAATTTGTTGGTAGGAAATCTTTCTTTATAAATGTGTTACTGGGAGCAAGAGAGCTTAAAGAGAATACTAATTAATGGAAAGGAATGAAGATAAAACTGAGAAAAAATACAAAAAAAAGGAACAAAAAATGTCCTGGGTTGTTTATTTGTTTTCTTGTTTTAGCCAGAATCATGTTTTATGCCATGTGTTATTAAAACGTTGGAAAGTGACTAATAGTAGAAATTGAATAAATGCTGCAGACTGGAAGTTACAGCTACATTTTGGGAAATTTGAAATGTAAAGATTTATGTTGTGTCATCTAGTTTATATTTTGTTTCATGGGTTTTGGGCTGGGGAGTCTAGTTATCTTCTGATGAATGAATCAACTGTGATGTCAAGGGGTTTTTTTGTTTTTTTTTTTATTGGTACATTGAATCTTTTTGTACTTTTTGTTTTTGTATTTTTTTTCTTCGAGGGGAAAGGGTGGTGTCAATGAAAATTCAAATTCATATAATGAAGTGTAAGTGGTAATTATGATACTGTGTGTGTGCCTGTGTGAACCCACTGAAGTGAGAATTTTCCACAGGACTCGGCAGAGCAGATACATTTGTGAGAGTAGCCAAAATATTCACACAAACTTGCACACGGTTTACAGACAGCCTCTGTACTCCTCATTTACTAGAAACTGCAGCAGATGTCATCACAATCATAACTGCATTTAACACGTTACCCTGCCAACCCAAACTGAGTTTCAGATCAATAAAACTGAGATAAAATAAAGTCTAATCTTTCTATTACAGATACATTAGCAGGAGATAGGGGGCATGAGGGGGCACAGGGAAAATTTGTATCTTTGCTAATGGATTTTGTAATTGCCCTGTTGCCAGGCAATTTTGAACAGTTCCTTGCTGTTGATTTTCATCATGTTTGAGCAGATTGTGGCACATTAGGCTTCTAGCCTGCTGTGCTGACTGAATAATAACTTTTTGAATTCAATAAAGAAAATACGTTGATTGGTTTAGATTTAGCTGAATTTTTAAACCAGTAAAAACACTGGCAACTGAAGAAAGCAAGAAGCTCATGCATATTCATAACATATTGATTTAACTTATTGAGAATATAGTCATTTAATAGATTTACTGTTATCATAAATGAGTGAACAAGATATTTCCTCCTTAACAGCTTGTCACAGTGGATAGAAAGCAGCAACATTGATTCTGTTTTTGCTGGTTCATCACCAGTCAGCTGAAGCAGCACATTCACTTAAATAGTAATCACAGCGATGGAGTAGTGCAGGGCTCCATACATCACAAGAGGGCATGTATGAGGTCCAGAGATGCTGGCAGAGAAATGGATGAGGGGTGGAGCAGGTGGTTATGCGAGTCAGCAACATGTTTGATAAGGCTGCATTCTCATGGCACACACTAATACAGCACTTTAGAAATGCCTCTGGCTTGGTGAAGCTGATTGGATGGATCAAAGGGAAACAGGGGGTATAGGCAATAGATTTAGAATACTTATTTGTAATTAACTGAAGATTTGTAGCATAGCTAGTTAGATCTATCTTAAGACCAAAACAAACAGTCTATAAAATGAGCTCTCTAAGCTTCAACTAACATTCTTCACTTAATTCATCTTTTATGTCTGTGTTACAATGACAACTATACTCAGCTTATTTATGCACATCTTAGCCTTGCTTCTTCAGAGTTTAAAATATGCCAGTTTAATTATCCTCCCAGCCATGATAATTATTATATAAGGAAATTTTTTATTTTCAAGAATATACATAAAAATAGTCCATTTTTGCAACTTTGAATTGTTTTAGTCTGAGCCGTTTATGTTCCAGTGATGTCTTGCATACCTTTCTCTTCTTGAAAGCTTGCCGTGCAAGGTACCCTCTACAGGCAGCTTGGAAAAGGGTTAGATTACGCTTTGTCTGCTCATCCCTCTGTTCTTCCAGCTTAGCCAGTGTGCCAGCTCTGAAGAACAACTAGACCAAAAAAAAAAACAAGGATATGCAAATACATATTAGTTCGGACAAACCTTATTAAGAGGCCACTTGATCCCATTTTAGCAAAGAGAAAATTTGATCCATGACCAAACTGAATGTGAAACAATTTGGCAAAATTAAACAATGAGTAACAAGTAAACAAATGAAACAAAGCAAAAAAAAAAAAATCAATAAGAGCCAGTGTAATCCACAGACGAGAGTGTGTTATCTTAGTGATAAAGCTGAGATCATGTTATCATCTTGTCCCATCGGCCTTGTCGGTTTCTATCTGGGTCAAAGGTAAAACAAGGGTAAACAGCCAAACAAAAATAGACCACATCATGGTTTTCTATACCTCAGAAGGTGTTAGGTGTTTCAGTGAAAAGAAAGCATGATCCCAACAAGCTCCAAAAACGAACAAATAATGGCTGAAAAGAAAAACTTTGCACCGAATGTGTCTTTTACAAATCATTGCTTTACAAATTGACATACGGTCTATTAACAATGCAGCAGCTGAAAAGGTTTGAGTAGCAGTTGAAAAACCTGCAAACTAGTAAGGAGGAGTGATGTATTCATCAGGGATTGCTACCTTTCAAAATGCTTCAAGGGCTCGAGCAGAAGTTTGTCTTTTATCATGATCAGATGCAGCGGTTCTTTGTAAAACGTGGGATGATATGCAAGTTTTCCACATGTGACTATCTCTTATGGTAGATTTTATCTTTTGTAGAGCTTTGAATCTACTGCTGGAAGGTTATTTGGGGCTGGCATAATTGGCATGCAAGTTAGACAGGTTGCTATGACGCCAGTGCAATGCTTTGTGAATGGCCAACTGTGCTTCTCTACTCCTGAGCATATTTCACACTCCAAAGTCATGTGAGGCTACCTCCAAACCATCCTTATGCCATTTGCTTTAAAAGCTTCCTGCACGCTGCACATTTCTGGGTGCATAAGTTCCACTATTTTGTTTTGTTATTGTTTCCCTTGATTTAATTTTTAGCCAATGGCCACTTTACAACTGATAGGATTAGATCTCAGTTTCTAAGCAATGTTTACTGCAAATTGTGTATTATGATTGTGTGGGGGGAGGGGCACAAAGAGGAAGCTATTCATGGTGGGAATTTGCTCCAATGACTTGAAATAAAAGATACTTTCTGTCTCACTGTCAGACAGGATAAAGACATGCTTTTGGACCAGCCACTGACTACAAGACTATAAGAAAGGACATGGCATCTCTCCAAAATAAGAAGGCAAAAAATGCTAGAAGAGAGGCCGGCGTAATGATAAACACACTTCACCAGATAGTAAGAATCGTTGAAAACTACACCAAAAAAGTGCACTTCAGCTCTGTTGTTAGAGTTTAAAGAGGACAGAAAATGGCATTGATTCAAAGCAAAGGTTTATTCAGTAACACTGAAGCTGTTTGTTTCTTTTAGATGTGCTAGCATTACTCACCCTGCTCAGACCCATATGGTAGCTGCTCTTCTCCAAATCCAAAGACTCCAGTAGCTCCTCCACAGCCTGGGTAAAAGCGCGCATAAACAGAAACAGTCTGTCAACAGCTGGATCCAGTAGTAATGTTTTCAGACACAGAAAGTACTCCAGTTTTTCCAAGTTAATCACAAGCACTGCTCTTTTTTTCCTCAAATCCGTTTCCACATATGTTTCACTATGAAACAAAAGCAGTACGCACAGGAAGAGTTTGGCTCTTTCACAACCCCATTACAACTTGAGTCCCAAGAATCCACCTGCTTGTTGATTATTTTTTATGACACCCTGATGTTCTTAGTTCTTACTGCAGCTTTGAGTGCACACATCCAATGTAGCGGTACACCAACAGCCAGCTGTGAGCCACTCATAGTTCTGTCCATCTACCAGCATGTGTATACTATAGTTGTACTGTTGGCTCAGCCTTTTCTCTCTACTTGAGCCTCTAGCCTGAAAGACTACATCTAGATTACACCAAGAGAGGTTTGCCTCGAATACTGAGGGGCTTTTGTTTGCCCGTGTTTCCACAGAAACTCATCCCCAATACAGAAACAGAGGAAAAGAGCTGTACTTTCCCCTAACCCATTCTTTTTCACTCCCTCTCTCATTTCTTTTTAGAAACAAACTTTTGTATTTTTTTTGTTTTCACTTTAACCAAGACCGGTCTTGCAGAGGGTCTATGAAAAGAACATTCTCATTCATATTTCACAAATGAAATTTAACCATTTAATTTAAAACAAAAACAGCAAAAACAATAAGGGAAAAAAAAACAACTGTACATCAAAGTAACTGTGAACACCTCTGCAGCTACTTATTGATGCAGAGACTGCAAAAGATTGCAAATGCATCTAAATGAACGTTAGTTTATAGCTCTGATTGCAGTAAAACATTCCCTGAGCCACAATTGTGATCTCCCTCTTTCACGGTCATGACAGCGATGAAGTTAAGTTAATTAGGTCATTACTATAGCTCTGATAAATGTCTGTTTCTCTGTCCGGTGGCTGCTGACAAACCAGGAGCAGATGTAATGAAGTTGTCTCTTCACAACATCAATCTTCTCTGCGCTTGGCCCCTGCTGGAGCTGTACATTTTACCCCCTTCCCTGCTGATTGACTTACTCTCTTCTCGTCCTTCACAATGTAATTCCTTCCATGCTTCTTGGTGAGGTGCGGAGCCAGCACATCAAAGCGTCGTCGAAACTCAGAGAACACCATGTGATCAGGGTAGCCTGCAGACAGTTGGCATTATATCATATTTTTGCTAATATTTGTAAAATGCAATCATAATTTTATGGTGACCCCCTTATAGGAATATGTTGTTCTGTCTTTTCTCTCCTTTTCCCTCGCAATACACATGTGCAAGGCTGTCTGCATTTCTACAACTGTCTTAAATACGTGATTCAAAGAGCTGCTTCACCTTGCCTGTAGATCCGTAGAGCATCAAGTAGTTTGGATCCACGAATCTGAGCACGGAGTAAAGGTACATCTAGCTGCATTAAGCTAGGATCTCCAGTCTCCCCTTGAGTCTCATATTCCCCTCCTTTGAACAGGGATCCACTAAGAGCCTTCAGGGCGTCCGCCTTCGGCAATATGCAGTGAACAAAGTGAATCCTAGACCGCCGCACCATGTCAAGGAGAGCATCCTGGAGAGGACAGGAGAGAGTCAAGGACAACTGAGCAGTTTGCCAGTTAGAACGGTTTCTTCTCGTAATGTATATACATATACAGCCAGTTTAACCTAACGGCTCTGAGCAAGTGTAAATTCCCCACATACCCTATAGCATATAAAGTGGTTATGTTGATTTTTTTAACTAATATGCATCATCAGCTAAATGATTATTGAGCAAGGTATGAAAGTGTTCAATGTACAATTTATTTCATTACACTATTGTACTATTGTTACAAGATAATCATATCAAAATAGATATACAAGGTTTTATTATTAAAATCTGCAGTTAATGGAAATCAGCAGCTACTTATCAATGAAGACATTGAGGAAAAAAATTACAAAAGCATCTATACTCTTAAGTATTTTACTGCAAAAAAGGAAAACAACTCTCAGAGAAAGCTTAAAATAATTATCACTGGCAGAAATCCAATCAAATATATTCCTAAATATATTGTAACCTACGATGTTAACACGCTTAAAATGTTTCATGTGAACAGTATGAAGATTTGTTTTGGTCTCCATTCTCACCACTTGAAGCTTTATCTGGATGCACAACGACTTCTTCTTGATAGCAGCTACCCCAGTGGTGAAGGTTTTCCTCATACTAGTAGCCCGTCGCAAAGACAGCTGGGAAACGTTTTCAAGGCCAGCAATAGAGCCGGACAGCACAGTAGCTCCTCCTGCTCGGCTCATGAACAACGAGCTAATGATCTTTCTGCAGGAGACATACAGCTTTTAGTGTACATTAGCAGGAATATACACCAACTGCTTAATTGACACTTACTTTTGGGAGTCCTGCAAGAGGCTTAAAGCATTGGTAGAAGCAGGATTCTGTTTGGCATAGTTCAGCCACCCGCGGGCATCATATTCCACCCAGTCAGTGCCATGACTGTGGCCCAGGAGGAAATGATTTTCCTTCTCACTCCTCAAAAGAAACGTGTGACCTTAGGCAAATGCAGCATCCACAATTAGTTTCCTAGAGTCAGTGTGTATACATAAATGCCAAAAATAGACAAAGTCTGAGAATTTACTAAGACCTTTTATATAGTTTATATAAAGAGCTTTTCAAAACAAGTCAATTAATCATTTCTTGATCATACAGTTATGAGTCAGCAGTGGCAAGCCTGTATAAACATTGCTGACACACAGATATTCATAGATAGGTTGCTTTTGGTTTATTCAATTTTAAGGGAAAAAAAAACCATGATTTAAGACTTAGCATCTAAGGACAATTGAAAATGCCTCTGTTATAGCTAGCCAATGACAGCGTGGCTTGTTCAATGTCCTGGCAAAAAAAAAAAAAAAAACAAACGTTTTTTTTAAAAAGGTCCCATATTATACACACACGTCTTTCTCAAAGACGTGTCCCCATTGAATGTTTATTAGGCCTAAAAATGAGAAAGTTATGTCCCCTTCTTCCCCTTTTTGCACCACTTTTTAGCAAATGTGTGCTGTAACAGATGAGTCTGAGATTTTTCCCTTAGTTACCTCACAAAAAAAAAATAACTTCCCCCAGTAGTGGATACTGCCACTAGCTCAGTTTTTATTATCCCTAGAATTGCGTAAAACCTAAATATGGCAATAGAAATCCAGTAATGGAAACACATACATTTCAAAACAAATCTCAATTGTTACTAAAAACCTTTCATGCTCTCATGAGGTGTTTTTTAGAAGTTTCCATTTAGAAGTATATAAAAGAAGTGTAATGGAAACACTTTTTCTGCATTCTAATGTTCCCATATGTAACGTAGTAAGTCATGTGACTGGTTAACACAGTATGGAGCAAACGACAGCCAAACTCAGAGTTTTACAATCAATTAAAAAGAGAAACAAGGCCTATACTGTCGGAAGCGACGGCTAGGGGTATATCGCTGAACGCCCCCAATCCCGCTATTTTCCAATCCTCCTATTTCCCAATACTCGAATAGACACAATACAATAATATAAAGATGCACATGTTCAGTCACAAAGCTCCACCTGGTGTGGAAACTTTGAACCAGCCCAGTAAGACATCAGGACAGGATGCATCCTGAGGTCATCACCTTTTATTTGCACTTGATTTGATTTGAGGTCAATGAGAGATATAGTTCCACAGATATAGGCAAAAATGTGATATTTTGTGCATAAAGCGCCACCGGGTGGGGAAACCATAAATCCCAAAATAGTGAAATTCGAAGCAGGTCGTCCCCTTGGGGACCTAAACAGTTATACCAAGTATCAAATTCCAATTATGAAAACTGTTCGTGTTATCGCGCTAACACGAAGGATATCCGGTGGTGGTAGCAACTGTCGCTATGAAACCAGTATATCCCTAACATGCTGCACTGGGGGATATAAAGAGAAGGGAGAGAACAGTTTCAAAGAGTCATGGCAAAGTTTCCACAACAAGTAGAAAAACCCAAAATAATGATACATGGTTGCATTGCATTAGCTGCAATTTTACAAGATTTTATAAGAAATGCAGTTCATTCAGTAAACACTGTTCAATAGAAAATACCTGAAAATCCAAATTGTTGTTTGTCAAAACTTTGAAAATATCACTTTTATTTGACAAAAAAATGTAATGGAAACAGTTATTGAACCGACCCCGGGCTAGCTAAGCTTGCCTTCAAAATGTAAAAAAAAAAAAAAAAAAAAAAAAAAACACAAAGCAAAAGCTGCATTTTCGCCAGTTGAGGGGCATAGAATGGGCATTAAAAGCCAGCGTTCAACGTGTAAATGTTCAGACACAGAAACAGTCCATCTTTATTAGAACTCACCTGAACAACTTTTGCAAAGGCTGAAGCTAAGGTTAAAAGCTGAATTTAAGATAATACCTTTTGAAAACAATGTTGTTGGACCTTAAACACCCATATAAAATTGTTATAAAATATTTTTTAATGTTGGACCTTTGAAGAACCTCATGTGATCCATTTAGAGTCTGAGTATTTATTCTTCAGATCCCTCCACCATTCCTCTCACAAGTAAAGCATCAGTCTATTTATATCACAGTTTTAGAATATTTAAGACATATGGCTGACAGACTAAAGCTTAAATTTGGCCTCTGAGTGTGAGGTCTTCAACATTCTTTTGACAAAAATATTTAAATAATTCAATTTTACTTTCCTTTGATTGAATTGTATTAAGTAGATTATCAAAAGCTGTGACTTTGCCATGAGTCATCAAGGTCCCCTTTGTTATAATGGCTAAGGATTTCTGCTACTTAGCTCATTTACAAAACTGAACAAGCTATTGCTCATATATACTCTACTTTTCATCCACTTTTTTAAATAAAGAGGTAAAAAGCGATACCAGCAAACTGTACTATGAAAGAAAAGACGCAATATTAGCATAGTGCTGTTTTAAGACCATTTCAAGCATCTTCTGACAAGAGCAACTCTAATATGAAGACAAATGATCAAAATGCAGAATGTTTCCTTCTACAGCAACAGACATAAAAAGCTGGCAAGACTTAACACATGAAGATTTTGTGTAAGTCCATATGCTTAACATCAAGTAAAAACTGTTATGTGTGGTTTCATATGCATGTTTCTATGAACTTGTTCAGTCCTCACCTTTGCTCTCACCCTCAGCTGGTCCATAGTAGCTAAAGAGACGTCCCAGCAGTGTTTCCTCTGATCCCCCAGGCTGCAGTGCCTCCTCCTCCATCAGCCACAATAGGCCTCGAGCTTCATCAGTTCGAACTGTGCGCACCTTTCAAAGCACAAGCATAAACACACATGCTGAAAATCCCACTGGAAAGTCCTACTGTTGATTGAAAAGATCAATTTTATTTTTTTTACCTTTTTTCAAATTTTTTAACCCTCATTACTAACAGTCTGCCTCTACAAAAAAACACATTTTATATCAAGAAAAAAACCACCTTGCCACAAGGACATTTCACTTGTTTAATGAGAATGTTTTCATCAATCAAGGGTATATTTCAAGCCTTTATTATTTATCTGCCTCCTGGGTACATAAAAAAGAATAATTATTCTGGAAATCCTCCCTTTGTAGCTGGTTGCTGGCCTCTGCAGTCAGCCTCTTGAATAGCAAAAGTAGTCGGATGCATGGTTTTCTAGTCTGAGTCAATAGTAAGAGGCCTTATAATATTATAAGTAGTGAAAACAAGACTTTTAAAACCATTTATGGTCCACGTGTCCTTCAGCGGCTGCTGTAATAGTGGCATCATCAATTTAGTTTTTCTTATCCTAAAAACAGCAACTGACAAGAGCTCAAAAACACACTGGAGGAGAGAATGGATTAACAAAGGCATGCAATTACTGATGCAATTAGTATCGACAAAGACAAAGAAATAAAACCTACTCCTGAATATATTAGTATGGACGGAGCGATTGACAAACTTTATCTTGTTTTGTGACAACATGTAAGGACATTTATGTATATGACATAATGGACATGGACAACATGTATATTAGCATTAGATATTACATGCATATTAGCATCTTTGATTCTAAATTTACAGAAAATAAAATAATATTTCAGTTAGGGATATAAATAGTACACCTTTTATTAAAAAAAATACTGGACATGAGCTGCTGTTGTAGCAAATAAAAGTAGAAAGTAAACTTCATATTAAAAAAAGTAGCAAAAATGGAGGGAATGACTAATGCCTGAAATGGCTCTTAGGAGCCTTGCCTTCAAAACAGACCAACAAAACCACAAACTATATTAGTAGCTATCAAGGAGTTGCATTGGAGACGTCCTTATCAACAGAGCACACTGAATTGGCAACAAATGCAACACGGGGTATCAGTTTGGAAGAGACATATGACAACTACAAGGTTTGCAATGAATTGAACATTGAGGCATTTTGTGATAACAGACATCTGAGCTGTGACAGAAAATATATATTTATATATGTGGATGAGGAAAATCTTTGATCAAAATGTCTTTTCATTCTAAGCAACAGACCTTGACAACAGACTTCAGAAATGACTTTGAAGAGGCAATGTTTTTTATTTTCATTTACTTATTTTGGTATGTTTGTATAATGTACTGTGGCTCCCAGCTTCTGATGACGTGCCAGTCAGAGTGGGAACCCGCTAAAAAATAAAGCACTCAAACCAAACATACTGGAATTATAGCAACATGATCTATGATTCTTTAAACTCTGCCATTTCTGTTTCCATGGTGCAGATCACAGGCTGCAAAGGCCAAACATTGATTTTCCTTCTTGAAGTCAATTCCCTAACCTTTCTATTCTCTTCTACTCTCTTTTTCTATCCTCTGCAAAGCCAATACTGCACAGTATTGAGACAACTTATGACTTAAAAAAATTCACTGCTTAGTTAAAAAAAAAGACCTTCAAGTAAATATCATGTGGAAATAGGTAACAAGGGACATATTAGTAACTTTCAGTAACATTCAGTAGAGTATACTAGGACTGAACAGTATTTGGAAAATGTAATATTTCATTTTGCAGTAACTACATAGCTTGAAACATATAAACAAATACTTTCACTCGTGTGTCATCTCAAAAGTATACTATCTCGCATATGGGCTAAATTACTTTTGCATCTGGGCTAAAAATAATTTCTATGTACTGCATGAAGCCCAATCCTACTGCAATCCTGCAGTGGCAAGATAAACTGAAGAATGTTTACATGATGGAGTACTTGAATGCAGTTACAGCTGCCTCTAATAAGAAGAACATGGACCCTGTTGAATACTTTAGTTATTTTTGTTCCATCAATGTCAATTATTAGTGCAAAAAGCTTTGTATGGCCATGTGTATACATTGTGTTTGGACATGCACAGGCATTTCTATGCCTACCCAAACTGAGATTTCTAAGTGCAAACTGCGCACTCCCACAAGTTGATTGTTACTGTGTTTGATGTGGGACATATGATTAACTAAAGTCCAACCTTTTCTGTCCTAGAATTGGCTTGGGAAATGGTAATAAAATTAATAAAATTATTGCATGTTTGTTTCAAGGTAAAAATGTATTTATAGTAATACAATTGTGATTTCAAACATTAAAATAGCATACCAAATATTACAAAACATGACAAATTGTGTAGATTTAGTGTAGTTTTTTATTACACAAATACTAGATTTATCCATGCAGGAAAATAAAGTAAATAAATAATAAGCAACTACTCAAACTGAAAAGTATACAGAAAATGATAAACACTTAACTTACTAGAGTTTGGCTTGAGGTCTGGTCAACCACTGCCACTGATAGAGAAGTGCCAGACTCTGTCTCGTCAAAGGACAGCTCAATGTTCTCCTGGAAAAACAATAGAAATGGCAACATTAACACTGGATTATGATGTTAAATTTGTGAAATACACAATTTTCCATTTGTGTTATGAGTGATGGTGTTTTTTTTGCAGAGTTCAAATAAAAGTAGTAGAAAATAAAATATATTTTGTTCAACCCTTTTATTTTTTTTGCAATTGAGTTTCTTGAAGTCATTTAGGGATTAAAGATGATTTCTGGCATGCAATACCGTTTAAGTCTTTCTACTGGCACTGATGAATGTTTAATCAACAAGAGACTGGTATTCATGAAAAAGCGGAGGGTATAATGGGATGGAGATGTATAAATTTCGGTCCCTTTTTCAAGCCCCTCTTTCCAAAAAAAAAGATAACTGCAATCAAGCACCTTCTTCTTGAAATGAGGGCGTCAGGAAAGAAGCCCTGACAGTATTCTGTTTCCATGCAGCTACGAGCCAACCTTCTGACACATTGCCTCTATGTGAACTTAGTTCTAAAACATCAAAATCCATTGTATTTCACTGAAACTACTTGCTTTGTTTTGGGATATATTCAGTAAACTACTAAAGAACTATCTGGGTTCTGGGTTCACAGAGGATAAAGGCTGGATTGGGGGAAATGTTAGTGCATTTGTTCCAATGTTTTCTGTGTTCTTTAAATACACTAGAATAAAAACCTATTGAGATCAGGATCTCTTTCACAAGGGTGACCTGGCCAAGAGGTCAGCTGCAGATGTCATAAAATAAGTTACATACAGGTAGTGGTTATAAACAAAGCATACAGATTTGCAGGTGCAGTAGAGTTTTCAATTGCAGATGCAACAAACATTTTAAAATTTAAAGCACATGCACTGTTTAGTTTTGTTGATTTTTTGGAGTTCATGGTCAGTCGAGTAATTCAAATTCCTAATTTCCTTTCATACACATTATACCTAGCAAAAATGCCAGGCAGCCTTATGATTCTAAAGAATACTATGTACATTCAAATAAAATAAATGGGCAATTCATCCTAATAAAACTAAAAAGTGCAACAAATTCATTGTAACAACAACAATATTTGGCATTTACGCTTTTTTGCTACAGTTACACTGTATATGGAAATGCTAAAAGACTCATTTACTCTTATACATAACATTTCTGGGATGAAGAGGAAATTATTACAGTGGATTACCTTCAGCAGAGCCATTTGGCATAAAGCAGCTTACAGTGAGAAAGTGCGGGTTGCACTAAAAGT
>JBAMHX010000017.1:5626198-5649226 GCA_037177515.1 Pseudomugil tenellus
CCCCCCCCCCCCCCCCCCCCCCCCCCCCCCCCCCCCCCCCCCCCCCCCCCCCCCCCCCCCCCCCCCCCCCCCTTTGAGACCATTGCTGCCCTCTTGTGTCAAACAATGAAGCTGCACAGCCAAGTATCCTCTTAAATCAACTATTAAATATTGTATGCTAGAGCTAATACAAAACTCAGCCAAGGCTGCAAATGTGTTTCTTTAATGGTTGAGAGTACTTTTATGAATAAATGTAACAGTCTCATAAAAAAACATCAAACTGCCATTGATGTGTTAACACTTGGTCTATTACTCCCACACCATTGTGCACTGCTTACTCAGAAGATTTACTGTGTTTAACAAGAAGAAAAAGAGTTCCCAAGTTCAGAAGTTACCCACTAATTTGCAGATCATAATGATGTTGTTTAGAGTCTGTATTCCCAATGACAGACAATATCATTGCTGAAATGTTTTCAGATTATTCCCAGATGGTGTTATGCTGCCATGAGAAAGATTGGTAGCCAGCTGGAGGGGATCACTGACAATAATTTGGCGAGCTATTCTGCATAAACGACTGTGCAGACAGGGAGTGAAAAGTGGACGAGCGTATTAAACACCACAAAATGCAGCACTGCTGTGCCTTCCTTGCAGTATATCCATTGTTTATTATTCTGATTCTACAGATTATATGTAGCTAATAGAGATGCACTGCAATAACTATAACATCAAATATATTATATAAAGTATCAAGTAACCAGGGTTTGACTTTTTTTTAAACACACAAAACAGCATTCAAATATTCAGAAAAGGGTTGCAAACACTTATTTTCTGTTTGGGAATGATAATTCCAATTTTTAAAGACTGTGCTTTGATACTCCGGATGACAGTATGTGGAACACTTACCTCACTAAAAATAACACCTTTGCAATAATAAGCCTTTCCAGATGTCAGATCTCTCATTTCAAGATTAAAGTTAGTTGCTAATGAGAGAGGGAGCCATTTCTTCAAAGAACAGACTTTTCTCTTTGCTTAGGTTTCATTTGCAAGTAGTTTTATGCAGAAATTAATCACCATTTATGATCAGAGAGTTTCCCATTACTTCTGCAATGCAAGATAGATGTTTGTATTCTCAGGCTGTTTCAGTGATTCTGAACAATTACAGTAGTTTGCCAACAGTTTCAGCATCTTGTGCACAAACATGATTTCATATATTCTCTTTGTTCAACTGGAGGAAAATGATGATGTAAATGTGATAAGGGGGGTTAGTTTTAGTTTAAGATCTTAAAAACTGTGCCACTCCAGACAAGCTTCAGCTTGTAAAAGCAGGATGTGTCTATGCAAAGAAACCAAACAAAGTCATCTGGTTTCCATATGCAAGTGTTATCTGTTTTTCAGTAACTGTTCTGTAATGGCCTGATTTTTTATTTAGAGCTTTACATCAGAGCAGCTCAGTGTAACGACCTGTGCACTGTGCAACATCTTTTTAAGTGCAGCTGCATAATTCAGGTAACTGGATTACATCTGTCTTGCATCACATAGACTATGCTTTCATAATGCAGACTTGACATCTGTCAGAGCCTGTAAAGTGTTGCCTAAAAAAAAAAGATTCTAGCTAACAATG
Source organism: Pseudomugil tenellus (assembly GCA_037177515.1). Taxonomy (NCBI): domain Eukaryota; kingdom Metazoa; phylum Chordata; class Actinopteri; order Atheriniformes; family Pseudomugilidae; genus Pseudomugil; species Pseudomugil tenellus. Next base: position 5,627,799 of record JBAMHX010000017.1, read on the forward strand.
TCAGCTTTTGTCATTCTTAAAAGCATCACATCTCCACAATGATTTGTACTACTGTGTACCCTTTAATGAATAACATTACAAACACAAATAAATGATGCAGCTGCAGACTGGCAAACCATTCTGTAAGTTAAAAAAAAATCTCTTACTTTTGGTAGCTCCTGCAGCCCCGAGGTGGTAGATGGCCCCAAGAATGAGCCAGAGGGCTTTTTGCTCATCACTGCTGATCCCCAGTACCTTCATGGCTGCTTGTAGCTTGGAAAACTGCTGAGCGCCCCGCTGTTTATCCTCTGCCTAGAAGATTTACATAAAAAAGGAATTCAGCTTAATAAAAAAGTAAAAAACATAGTTTTTAATCAATTCCACTGTAAAAATACAGGCCATTCATCTTGTATTTACCTTCATCTGTGGGATGATTCCAAATGCATTGTTGTCAGCAAAATGGTTGAGGTGCAGCTCAGTTCTGAGAACGCAAAAGAAAGCAAAGAAGACATCACTGTCTATGCTATGACAGCTGGGCCATTTCACTGACATATGGTGCATCTATGTAATAAATCCAGTGTAAACAGAAGTGTAATGGGAATTTAATTGGTAAAAAAGAAGAAACACTGACCTGAGAGCGCTATCTACTCCTGCCATCAGGTAGTAAAAGACATTAAAAGTGGACTCGCCCTCTGGTCGTCTCGCCACCCTCATCTTTTCCAGAAGCATGGTCTGTGAGGCCACATTAAAACAAAAAATATTCAAACAAAAAAAAAAAACAAAAAAAAAAAAACCCGCTTTTCTTTCATGTATGTAAGCAAAACAAAATACTTGAAGGTGAAATTCTTTCATCACAATACGTCTGAGATTAAAACAGGAAATGTGAAAAGGAAAGTGTTATATATGGTGGCCCTGAAGCAGAAAAAGAAAAACACAGTAATAAAGACAAAAATAAAACTGTTTCAGAAAGCACAATAAAACAATTCACAAAACTTGACAAAAGAAAAAAAAAACTACATGCGCTCCAATTTCTTATGTTATTTTGTGTAACTTTTTTTTCTTTTCTGCCATTATTTTTAATGAAATTGCCATTTCTAGCCTGTTTCCTAAATTGTTGTAGTCTCATTTATCATTATGTAATGAAAAATGCGTTTATCTTGTGATTATTTAACAATACAGGGGCATATTTTTTTGTTGGCTGATATCTTGTTTGCTTCTCTTGTTTTATTCATTTTTATTTTGCATTTCAGGGCCACTGTAGGTTTTGCCGTTACAGCTAGAACTTGTATTCATTTGTACCTGAATAGAAGCAGACGTCACCAGTCCTGCCTGGTCAAAGTCCAAAGAAATGATGTGGGAAAAGCGGCTTGCATTCCCATTCATACAAGTGGAGGCATTCCCAAACGCCTCCAAAACTGAATAGACCGCTTGCCATTTCTCTGCTACAAGAAACCAAAGTAAGACCATTAAAGATAAATTGATGGAGGAAAAATAATAATGTGCAATTCTGTTTTTCAACCTACATGAAAATGTCTTATTGGTGCTTCCAGCAATTGTAAACAAATACTGGATTATATGTTGACAGTTGGTTGTCTTGCCACTCCCACTCTTGCCGAGCAGAACTATTGACTGATCTTGACGAGTGGTCAGGAGGTTTCTATATGCAGCCTGGGCCATGCTATAAATGTGAGGTGCAGTGTCCTCTCTTTTGCAACCCTTGAACATTTGCATCACCTGTAAAAGAAAGCAGACACATAAGAACTGGAGCTAAAATACAGGCTCAGTGTAAACAAATGTTTATTCAGCCTGCATGGTTATTTGGTTATACGCGGTTATATGATCCACATGTACAGGCTGCTGCCTACCTTCTCAGAATACATGGAGGGGGCACTAATTGGGTTAATGACCACCATGTTGGTTCCAGCGTGGGTGTGCACCAGGTTACCACCATACCGCTGCCTCAGGGAATGCATCACGCTCGACTCATTCAAATACTGCAGAGAGGCCAGGTCTTCCACTCGGTCAAACAACGGAGGGTTTGCCTGGAGTTCAAAGGCAGATAGTGGGCGGGGGGGTCACATACTCTTCCATTGTCAAACATAATGGATGAGGTTCAGAGTTGATTTGATGATTAAATACCTTCTCTACATCATCTTCATCCACATCCAATAAAGATCCATCACTCTCCAGGCGGATTTTCACCTTCCCCTCTGGCAGACTGCCTGTCTCCGTCTTCACCAGAGTTGCTGCATCACCACAAAGCATGAAATTAATTTACTAGGACATGTGATCTCAACCTGAGTGCAATAGCTTCGTCTTATCTTACATGCCTGATAACATGGGTCAGACATATCTCTTTTAATAACGTGGGAGATATATTTGGCATGCAGTCAGTGTGGAAAGCATGCTTCATCTACATGCATGTTGCCTTAAGTACACAGAAGTTTATTCCAGAGTCAACTTCCAACATCAATTCTTTTAAAAGCTTTTTACATTTTTTGTAGTGTGCAATTAGAGGAAAATAAAGAATAAATATCCAGGCACTGGCAGCATGGAGAGATGATTAATGATTTAATCTCTCATAACTAACCCAGATAGACAAAGAAGTTATACTAACCCAAGGAAAAACCATCCTTGTGGATGAGCCATACTTTCTCGGTGTTATACCAGGCTTTCTCTGCAATTATCTCCTCCTCAGACTTTCCCTGTTAGAAGAGGCCAACAATCAGGAAAAGAGAAGTTTTTACAAAATCGATTATCAGATTTTAAAGTATTATGAAAAGGATCCAACAATTCAAATATTCACAATAAGAAGTGAACGTTGAACAGGGCAGAAGACTTCTAAATAGTGAGAAAAGATCTGTTCTCCGGTTTCATTTTATACTTCACAAAACTATATTTCCATTACCCCAGCAGCCCTCTGAGAAATAATTACACTTTACATGACTCCCATTTGATGCATCTTTAAAGCCCTTGCAGTGTTCACTGTTCATTTAACATTTACAACAAAGACATTCCAGCAAAAAGTGGCAAAAAGATTTTTTTTCCATCACCGCAAATTACATCACTTAGAAACTGTCTAGTTTCACTAATAGGGGAAAAAACAGACATATCATACAACAAAACCAAAGCAAGTCAAGTGTCCAGACTCAAGCATGAAAACATAATTCAAATAAAAATGAAAATGCAATCAAATTTCCACAGCAAACATTTTGTTTTTTTATTCTTCAGTTAATCATTTTTTTCCTTTGTGTGAGAAAAAAAAAACACATTAAAGTTCACATGAAATGAAACGCAATGTTTCAGGCCAGTGAAGCAGATCAATAAGGCTTGTCTGGCCTTATTATAGAAAACATATCTAGATTATCCAAAAGTAAAAAAAAAAAGCCATTTCATGAGAGCATCTGGTTGAGTAAGGTAGTGGAGAAAGATTGTACGGGATTTTTTCTACACTCCAAAAACCATCTAAATGTTTTACAATCTTGCATTCAGCTAAAAAGTCCTCATGATCTTTTTTTTTTAAGTAATTTATTTGGCAAAAGCAGAATGTGAAAGACTATTAAACTTGTTTTGAGGATATTTTTATTCATTTTTTATTTAGAAACTGCATCTTGAAATTGGTTATCCTAACATGTATATTAGGTTAAATGATCTCTCTTCGACACTGTTTGAGATCAAATTGTTTCCATTACTCCTCATTTCAGCTATAAAAATTGTTTCCATAACTTCCAACACACAGTTATTTCCAGAAAGTTAACATAAATTATTAAATTAAGAGGAATCATCTTTTAGAGTTTTTTTTTGTAAAAGTGAGAAAGAAACACAGAAAAAAAACAGAGTGACTGATTTTGAGAGTTTTTCCCTAAATAGAGGGTATTGAAATGAATGTTTCATCATTTGTCTTGAGCCATTTATCACTTGTCTAAAGTCTAGATATTTTTCTTAATACAGGAAATCTTACCACATGTAATTATTTTACTGCACTGGCAGATTATAGTCTGAATGTTGACAGTTTCATTGATTTTGCTTATATTATGATAGCTCATTTTTGAAGTGTAGAATTGTAGGATACAAGACTACCTTACTAACTACTACCACAGTGACTACTAGTCTATGTTATGAACTAAAACCCTAATAAATCCACCTCTGAAAGCTAAGGGAATGCAGTAAGAATTACAACCAGCCAAAACCATGCTCAAACCTTAGCTGCAGCCAAGTGTGCTGTCTGAAGGATAGCCACTGGGTCCTCAACAAGCTTGGACTAGAGAAGGAGGGGATCACAATCAGTACTTTGAGTGGTTTACAACCACACCTTATAATCAATCAGTTGTAATGTTAAATTCAACATGAATATACCACAGAGAAAAAAGTATTTTTAAAAAAGTGTTAATGAGCATTAAAAAATAAAATAAAAATCAGCAAGGCTGTAAGCAATCCAGTAATGTACTGGAAAAAGCCAAGCAACTCTACAAGAGTAAAACCATTACGTCAAGTCTTTCATTATAAAATAACGGAGCAGATATTTGATGGAGGATAGAGTTACTGCATTAGCGTAAATGGATTATCATGTCGAGAGTGATCCATGCGATGGCACTTGAGCTCATAGAAATGCCAAACTCAATTTTACAAGTTAAAGTAAAACAAAAAGTCATTAATAATAAACTTAAAGAAGATAAGGGAACTGTATAAACACAATAATGCAACAAGATACTGTACATAAAAATATGGCAATGCATGCAATGACATCTTGGGGATATGTACTTCATAGAAACATCTTTTCACAAACAAAAAAAAGGGTGCTACAACATTTTCAAGTTGTATGTTAAAGCATATAAACTGCATCCATATGCCAATTGAAGACGAAAATGCCAAAACGTTTTTTTCAAAAGGTGTCAGTAACAATGCAGCAGTGATGAAATTAACCCAGTGGAGGCTATCTAAAGCATGGTCAATAACCTCTGACTGGCCCAACTTATTTCACATTAGTACATTCCTGGCCTCTGTGTGAACCCAAAAAGCAGTGTGGGGTCAAACACAAGCAGACAGCCATAGACAAATCAGGTCAGAGAAGAGTCAGTCAAATGAGAGCGAGCTCAGATTCCAGCACTACGAGGGAGCCCACAGTGGTGCAAGATGTACCTGAGAGCATCTGTGGCCTCTGGCACCCTAGTCATGCAAACAGCAAAAAGAACAGCAGAAAGTCGGGATCCAGTGACCCACAGAAAAGTAAAGGCAGAGACATGAGTAAAGACAAGAGCACGTCAGAGCAGGGAAAGTCTAATTAGCCGAGCAATAGGCCTTCAAAAAGCTAATAACTGTTTAAACTTGCAATAAAATAATTAAATTAACGCAGGGAACAGTGTCCTTAGTGGAACATATATACAGTAATCACATAACAAAATATACGCAAAGAAAAAAAGGAACCACAGATATTCAGCCAAAGCTCATTAGGAAAGGATTCATGCAGATTTCTCTTCTAAAGCAAAAACGGGCTTCAAGCTAAACTTCAGCGTTGACACTGGATGACCAACAGGACACTTCTGTAACTAAATCCTCTTAGAAAGTTGTTGATTTTTAGACAGATTTCAAACTATTCCAGTAAACAAGCAGTTGTCTCAAGCTGGCATGGCCCATGCAAACCATAACAACAAATATATATAATTTACATTATTTCCATCTAGAGAGAAAATCTTCTTCACACGCTTGTAGTCTTCCTCAGAGGGGATCAACCCTGGAACCTAGAGTTGAAGAACACAGGCAGCAAAAACAAAATGTGGGACCAAAGAGTGATAATAATGAAACAAAATGAACTCCAATGACTGTTCTCTTTAACTGAAAACTAAGCTGCCACACACATTCTTACACACGCGTTGTGATGTACATTTGATGTGAGGATGAACAGTGTTCATTGAACACACACCTGATCATTCAGTGCAGACTGGACATGGGGCAAGTCAACAGATGATGATTTACCATTGGACACCACAGGGGGGAAAGAGGTCTCCTTTACCTTACATCATTTATGTAAATATGCAAAAAGACAGACAATAATGGCACACAGATGGAATTAATATGACAAGATGGTGGTGAGAACGACAGCAGTGTCTATACCTAATGTCTAATTTCTTTTAACTATTGATGATTTTTGTTCTTTTTTTACATTTTAGGCCATAAAAAACAAATGCTGTTTAAGTTAATATATGAGGTAATTTAAAAAATAATAAAATAATTTAAAAAAAAAAAATCAGATCTTTAAATGCTGCGGTAGAGTATTGGTTTTCTTAGTTTTTGCAGTTAAAACTAAGGGGGTTTTTTTTTGGGGGGGGGGGATGGGCGTTTAGGTGAATATTTAGGTGAATATAGGTGAGTATTTTCTTCTACTCTATTTGGTCCACTTGTTTTGTATTGGAGTCTTTTTTATGTAAAATGCATTTTACAACTCTGAATTGCACTCAAACAGAATATTTTGTTCAGTTTTCAGATTATTAATGCTGAAAAAAAATATAACCAACAGCCCTTTGTAGACATAATACACACATCTACAGTAATTAAACCTTTTCAGTTCTGTGTATCATTCTAACAAGTTTTGGTTTCTATTAAATAAATACTGCCATTGAAAGAAACACAGAACAGAAGCCACTTACATATTCACACATTTTCCTTCAGGAATTTCTTTTGGGCTTTTATTTCTGCCACTCCTTTAATTTATTCACTTACTATCCTCACTAAACCAGCTTTGCTCCATTTGGGGGTCATCTTGCATCAAAACATCTACAATTCATTCCAGCTTTAGGAGATCATAATCTTTACCATTAATCTTTAGAAAAAACAATACACTTTGGATGGGACAAAAATACCTGGAAGACCTACAGAGTTGCACAGTACTGTTACTGAGAATTTATTGACATAACATAACACTCAGGCGAGCCAGCGATCTAGTAGAATTTTAAGGGTTAAGAGGGGCAAAATAAAACTAAATATCTCCCTGCAGCATTTAATATAGTTTATTTTAAATAATTTAAATAATTTTAAAAATAAAATAAATATAACTTATTCTTAAAATCCCGGCCGCATTTTTTTTATAAATCAAATTCCTGCCTCCATGATCAAGTAGCCCAAACATGCCTCAAATTTCAAAGACATCCACAGAAAAAATGTTGATTTTTTGTTGATTTTTTGCAGAATCAATGCCAAGAGTAACTAAGACGACTAACATTTAGCTGTATGCAAATCACAACCTAAAACCCAGACAGACTGTGTGTATACTAAAAAATATACTACTATAAAACTATATCCATGCTACAGAAAATTAAACTAGAACCAACTATGTGTGAATCAGTTCTTTACAAGAAATGCTTATTTTGAGAATGAACATCAGACAAAAGCAACTAATTACTACAGTTTATGAGATTATCATAAGGTCTGAATATGATTAGTTTCTAAAGAAATAAAAAAAACTCTATTGATCCTTAATTCCATTCCCATGGTGGTCCACAGCAGATGGAACCAAATTCCAAGTTTTCTTGAAGAAAATGACAGTAATGAGTCACACCTCACTGCTCAGATTGGTCAGTAGGAACTTATTACCAGGCTGTAGTCAATGAGCATACACTTATTCCCATTGATGAACCCGATCACTCATGCACTCTACCCCTTTTCACTTACTTAGTGATGTGTTAAATATAAGAAGCTTTTCATCAGAAGTAAAGATCCATTTTGTTTTACGGAAAAAGTATTTAATTCAATCCACTGAGTTAGGTTAATAAAGATTAGATCCAATAGATCCAATTAGATTATAGTGCTGGAGCAAAGAGCTATTTCAAAAGCAGATTAGATAATATTGCACATAAGAGAAGTGATTTTTAGTGTTTCATTAGAAGGCGTGCTCCAGGGAAGGGGGACACATGCACTTTTATTCACTCTGTACCTCTGGTTTCTTTACACCAAGTGGACGAAGCTTTGGTATGAACCCTGCAGGAGGCGCTAGAGGATCCGTCTTTGTGACAGGAATAAATCCTGGAGGTCTTGTTAAGAGATTCTGTTTCGGGGGAACAGGGCTAGATTTTTTGGTAGGGATGAAACCAGGTGGAGGTGTCAACGGATTCTGTTTGGGTGCAGGGATGAACCCAGCAGGTGGGGCCAAAGGATTGGGTTTGGGTGCAGGGATGAACCCAGCAGGTGGGGCCAAAGGATTGGGTTTGGGTGCAGGGATGAACCCAGCAGGAGGAACCAAAGGGTCGGGTTTGGGTGCAGGGATGAACCCAGCAGGAGGAACCAAAGGGTCGGGTTTGGGTGCAGGGATGAACCCAGATGGGGGTGTAAGGGGGTTATCTTTTGCAAGCATTTGGTTTGGAACTGCAGTAGTTGAAGGAGCTGGTCCATTTTTGGCTTGCTCGGTTTTATCCACAGGAAGCGTTTCATCCTCATGTTCCACCTTTTCTTCCTCCTCTTTCTGCTTTACTTCCTCTTTCATGTCTACTTTGCGATCTGGGATTCGGATGCGAGGCCTGTGTACCTTGGTACTGCTCCTGCCCATTAGACTAGCCAGACCCACTGATATATCATCATTGTCCTCCTCGGCAGCTTTACTTTTCATCCGAACCGAGTCTGCAGCGTATGTAGTAGTGGTGGCCTGATTTTGGTCTTCTGTCCCAGCAGGAACCACACGCCTAACAACTCTTCTCACCACTTTCACCACCTTTTTACCAGTAGCGTTCCCTTCCTCCCCTGGAGTGTCTGGGCCTCCCATGGCAACGTTGCTATTGGACTTTGATTCTGCTGATGATGCATTCAATTGTGGACCACTTGCTGTGTCTAGCACGGGTTTACTGATTGCCTGTGGCTGACTATTATCAGACTGGATACAAACAAAAACAAACTAATGTCAATTATTCCCATGGATGTACATATAAAAAAAATTTTTTAAATAATTTGACATGCATATCTCACTGGAGCTATGCAACAAATGTTAAATGTTAACAGTTCAAGTTAAATTTCAACCAACAAACCTGTGGCGCTTGCATATTCACATCCTATTTAGTTGTCGTATTCCATGCTATGGGGAGGTACCCTCCAATGAAGCACTTACAGCGTGCAAAAATGGGTGTAATAATTTTACAGTTTAAGAAATGTGCTTCAGAAATCATTTAGATCTGGATGACTTACACTTAGCAAATAAATGAAAATACAGAATGTATTAATGAAATAAGAAAAGATCTCTGAAGAACCTGAGTCCAATTTCAATGCTGAATTAGTCTTTCAAAAGCTGTTTTTAAAAAGTTTCTACTTAGATTTTAATTGCTTCATAATAAAAAGGACACATAGTGAACAATAAAGACACACTAAGAGAAAATATCCAAAGAATAATAAACTCTACCAACCTAAACTCCAACATCTATAAATAACCGGATTTGTCACCACCTATTCCAGTACTCATAAACTAATATCTCAACCCTTTTAGGCCAACTGACTTCATCTTTGGAAGCATCAACATATTTCAGTCTCCTTTAGCAAACAAAAGAAGTTAATGTGAGTAACTGTCCAAACACATGCAGCTGTAAAAAAAAACACTTACATCCGGCTTGTTGTCAACTTTAACCTACAGAAAAAAAGCAACATAAAAAAGATCAAACCTAAGTCAGACCAAATCTTTTCTTGGTTTGAACAAACTCATTTTTTATGCAATTCAACAAAGCAACACAATGCGGAAATGACACATAGAACCAGGCATCACTTCCCTTTTGTTCCCAGAATGAAAAGCGTGATCTATACGCCATGATTTCAGGCCAGAAGTCATGGATTTTAAGCCTGATGACGTGGAGAATTAATGTATGGAATGATGAGAGAAAAATCAGAGGCAGCCGAAGAGTGGAAGCTGGATTGTGCTGAGTGATGAAGAATGGAAATGCAAGGGTGAGCAGTGAGAACTTCTGCCCACAACAGCTCATACACCAACAGGACAGGGGGGAAATGAAGCTGAGGACAGAACACATGAAGAACAAGATTAAGTGAAAGGATTGCTTTGCTAACAATTAAAACACATAAATGATAAAGAAGAGCCCAAGACAAAAAAAAAAAAAAAAAAAAAAAACTTACATTCACTTAGCTACTATAGCTGTCAACCTTCACTCCAACAAAACACAATATCACCACTGAACACAGTACCTTGCAAAAAATCTGTACAGCTGTCACAGTTTTTCAATGTCTACACTAAAATTCAGCAATGCCACAGCAAAATGAGTTACACAGCAACTATTTCACCATCTCTGGCCCTGCTTTCATCAGCGTCCACCCCTATAAATAGTTTAAGCAGCAAAGGAGGCCATTCTGAGAGGCTATCAGAGCCCTAATGGAACTGCTAAGCAGAGCATGTACACCCTAGGCAGATCACACCATTCGCCACAGTCAACCAGAGGCTCAAGCCCATTACCTCCTCTCTGGGCCTGGTTAGCCTTCCAATCTTCACTCAGCCACTGGAGCACCGCAGTCAGACCTAAGGTAGGGTAAGACCTAAGTGTGCTAGGAGCACAGACACTCATACCCATGAGAGGGAGGGCAACCTCAAGGGAGGGGTCAGATCCAAAAAGCACAGTAAGGCTGGTCTGAGGAGTGGAGTGGAGGGGGGGGGGGGGTAATGTGAGAGGAATTGGGCTGGGGGATGGAAGAGGGACAGCTGCTAAAATACAGAGGGGCTATTAATAGAATGCACAACTACATCCATCGCCTCTGCCACATTCTCTCCTAGTGACAGTGATTAAAAACACATCCTCACTCATCAGGTGGCAAACCAACTATTATATCTCCCCCCAGCAATTTAATGACAATCTTTATTTTAAAAGGTGGGGGGAAAAAAAGACACACACACACACCTAGAGATGACCCAAAATAACAACCACACATTGTAATGGTAGATTAAATCTATAAAGCAACTAATTCACATGTCTAGATAAATATGTACATAAAAAATGTTTATACTCAGATATATATGGTTTATCCAAAGCCACACAATATTTGCAATATTCATGAGAAACATGTTATTTTGCATTTTACACCACAAGAGGGAGCTAAAAACCAATAAACTGATTAGGAAACCAAGACTGTTTGACCTCATAACTATATTATAATATAGTTGCTTGACACAACACTGGTTGTAAAGACATAACTTTTATTATGAAGAGTGCCTCTGGGCATCAAGCATTTCTAACGTCACAGTAAGGACATTCTGAAGAAGTTCTTTCTGAAGTAGCAATGCTGTAAAACCAGTTGGGTTAAAAAAAGAAACTAAAGGGTAAAAGGTAGGCGTTCAGTAATCAATTCAGTTGAAAGCAGCAATTTAAACAAATGCAGAAACGCAGAAACTTGCTTAACAGGGCAGGGACAAGCTTGGCCAACCATGCACAGTGTTTACCATTACACAAACTCAAAAACAGTGGTTATCAAAGCATCAAATGACAGCAGCTGTGTTTTTCAGCTAGGTCATCCAGTATCAGCAGAAGCATCTATGGGAATTTTTCCATACTTTTATAAGTGAGATTTCCTGTACTGTTATTTGAACAAAAACAGAAGCTTTCATGGAAACCTTGCAGCATTCTTTCTGATATAAAGCTCAAGAGCTCACATGCTAACATTCAGTGAGATCAAGTCAAACATAAAGCCTTGCTGGGCAATCTAGCCCAGACTGTTAATCCCTGGAGTCTGTTACTGGGACACAGTTATGTGTCCACTGTTTGTCTACACTCTGGTTATTGCAGCATAAAGATTAAATATTCTATACACCATAGAATAGCCGATTCTGACCTAGTTAAATCCCTCAATACTATGAATTCTGCTCTGCAGTCTATGGACCTAAAACATAAAAAACAGGGAACCACAGTTGGCCTAAGTATGGATTTTATGCCAATACACAGAATATAGGGTTAATCTCTCCAAAAGCACGTGCTAATGAAGCGATTTCCGTCAACAAGACAGTGCTGACCCAGTGCATGCCTCTGCATGTGTGTCTGTTATATGCACCTTCTCAGGTATGGGCAATAAATGTAAATTATGCTCTTTCTTTCCCCCTTTTTTAAGAGCAAAACTCATGCACTGTCCTGGATAGTTGAGGGCTCACACAGGTGCAAAATGCAGCAGGAAATACTATTCAAGGCCACATTCCTATGACAATGTACAATTCATAAAAATAAAAAACAATATGCATGATGAAAAAATATTTTTAAAATGTAACAGCAAACAAACTCCTTGTTGATTAGTCTAGAAATATATGATAAAATATATTGATAGAAACTGAGTATTAGTGGGTGAAGTCTAAAAATGTATTTCAAAAAACTGAAAAATAGACTGCTGGAGGCATTTGGCTGGTTTCCATGCTCTAATACCAGGATTGATACTTGGGTGTGATCCCACCAGCACTTCCGTGGAAGTAGCAGTAAAAAGACGTCGCATAACCGCCAAAAGATACATTTAACAGAACAATCAATAAGTAGGAAATATGATTCCACTGTATTAAAATTATCAGCATGCTTGTTTCATCTCAATACAACGTACTCATACAACCAATATACTTCATTACAAATAACTAATGCATGTTGACAAGCTGAGTGTTTGTAAGTAAAGCAAAATATCGAGCAGCATTGAGCAACAGACACGACGTGACACACCTGGGAATGTCACGTATCCATCCGCCCAATACTGTCAAAGTACAATTAGAATAGTAACACTGGGACAAAGGTGAAAGCGGAAGGGGAAATATTCTCTTATGTATAGCATCCATTGCAAACAAGACAGCTTTTTTCAAAGAAACTACATCATTTATTCATTTTTACTTTCAACTTTTGCAGCATGTTTTTTTTTCTTGTAATGAGGTTTATATTGTTTTAACAACAGGAGGTTACAGGTTCCTCATTTCTGAAAAGCATGACAATGTTTGTACTCCAGATAGATTGTTCCAGATAGAACAGTGAATTGCAAACAAAACAGCTGGCTAAAAGGGAGGAAGTAAAGAACCCTCGGGAGAGAACCCTCCCGACTCTACAAATAAGAAGTATTCACAGGCTTGCACTATACAGCAAGACTACCCTATGCAGCTTGATAAATGTGCAATATGGCCTCTAATTTACATCTTGTTTAAATTAATTTACATTTAATAATGCTCCCACTGTTCTTGACCAGACTGGCTTCATTTTCTTATATATCTTTGAATGATTCCCTGTTAAAACCCAGAAGATAAAAGAACAGATATGACCAAAGATATGTGCGAGACTGCATACTTATTTATAAATTTGGGTCATAAATCAAGTTAAACTTGAAGAAATTAATTGAGGGAAAGTTGATATTTAGGATGGAAAGTTTCAAGTGACACAGGAATGCTATAGAGAGCTTTAAAATAAAAGACACATAAGCTAACAGTTGTGCTTGCGCTTTGTTAAAAAGTGGCTGTCACCCAATGCACAAAAGGTTCAAATACTCAACCATGCAAGCATGAAATTATTTAATTTTGCTGCAGAAGTTCTTTCTCCCTCTATACACAGGATCAACCACTGACCCTGCCTGAATAGCAAATATGCTAATCTTTTAGATAATACAGGATTTATTTAGTGCTAGTCAGATTTAGATTTGTGAGGAGATTCCTTTTTTTATGACAAGCAGACAAATTTGCATGAAAAGGTGAAGGGCATATTATGCAGCTGAAAGCTGCTGGTGCTGTAATCAGAAACCGTACAATAATGAAGTAGTGAAAAAAAAAGCACACACACACACACACACACACACAGCAGACCAGAGAGCAGGTGTTTGGCTGATAGCAATCCTGAGCACTTTTTGTTCAGTAACAGGCTTAATATTATTGTATTCTCACCTCAGTTACACACTGGTTGCTTGGCAACTTTACAACAACAACAAAGTCACTCCATAAAGTCAATGCTCACCTTCAACTATTACCTTGCTTTATTTTTTATCCAACATAGAGATATAAGGGTATTCATTATAATATATATATATATATATATATATATATATATACAAAATGAAGAAACATATTCCTGCAATTAATAAATACAAAAATTAATTAACAACCTGTTCGTGCTTTGACAATGGTATCCCAATGTGTTGCAGAATTCTCCATCTAGAATCCAGATCTTATTATAACCACCTATAAATAGTGCTTTTGGTTCTAGGTCAGCCTCACAAGCACAATTCTGCTTTTTCCAATTGCCTGTCACATAATAATCATGAAGACCATTTGGATGTGGGACAAAGCAGGACAGCAGAACAAGTTACATCTGAGCCAACTAGACAGAATCCACAAAGTTCACAAATAAGTTAACTTATTCTTTTTTTAAAAAAAAAAAATACCTTTGTTAAAAAGTTCAAATAAATCAGACTTTGAAAATGCGATAACTTGCAGAATGAAGGAAAGAATTAATTTTATTTATTGTTTGGAAATATTTAGGAAAATGCAGACATAAGGGTGATGCATAACATAAGATATTCAAAATATTTCATATTTTCTTAAAAGCACAAGTATAAAGTGTACGTATATTTCTTAGAGTAGCTAACTCCCAATGCTACAGGAACCCAAGTGACAATATCCTCATGACAATCCTGATCGATACACTATACCACTACAAAGACACACAACAAAAGGATCAAATGCAGGTGTTTGTTGTGTCAGCTAATAAAGAATTTAACTTGATGGCCTTCTGCTTGCTGCCAGCCATTACGCTGGAGAAAAGAACCGAATGGGATGCCGGCCAAGTCTTACGAGACCATATGGCTATGAGCTGTGGTGGCGTTTGTGCCGTTGTTTCTTTCAGCGTCCCATTGTTTGGTCTCAAAGGACTCGGGGGGTGGGAGGGAGATTAAATGTACACCAGAACACATTCTCTCTTTCAAAGCGCGCACACACACACACACACACACACACAGAAACACTGGCACATCACCAGTGTCATTACAGTTCCAACCATAATCTAGACATCTTCAATCCACAAGGTACGCGTGCAACACAACAGACTAAAGAAGAATGAAAAAGATTACGTAAAAAGCTGTTTTTGAAGAAGTTTTAGAAACTGTAATGATAAGAACTTTAAAACGGTGCATATATGCAACAGTCATTATATTGTAGAATTTAAGATTTACATAAATCTTCAAATTGTCAACAGAGTTGTGATGATGCTAAAATATAACCAGAATCTAAGAAAGGAAATAGTTAGAAATGGGAGGTATGAAACTTATTATACGGCACAGACAAAAATTCTAATGATTTCCAACATGGAATTTATATTTGAAAGACTCTATTCACAAAGTAAACTGTGCACAGTTTTATAGTAGTACTCACATCAATGACTTCTTTGTGCAGACCTTGAGTGCATTTCAGCCAACTGCGGTTCAACTCGCTCAGCTCCAAAATCGGCTGCACCTTCAGCCAAACCGACTCCCCAGACTGACGGATCATCTCCACGATTTCATCTCTGTTTTTATTCTCTACATTGATTCCATTGATTTCTACTAGTCTGTCCCCTGGCACGAGACCCAACGCCCGGTCTTTGGTCCCAGCCCCTGGTTCGGCAAAGTGCACGACACGACGGCACACTCCACCATCCGGCTGCCTCTCTAACATGGTGGTTCTCCTCAAAGAAAATCCAAAATCGCCAGTGTTGCGTCGTTGTATTTCCAGTTCTCTTGGATCTGGTATTGGTGGAGCAACAAGCACTGGCAACTGCAATTGTGCACCAGGGAAGGTCTTTCCAACCAGCTCAGGAATGTGAACCATTGCGGTGTCTTTCGGGCTGTTAAAAGACTTTTTGCTAAGTTTAATCCTGTTTTGACGAGAGAGCTGTGGAACCTCAAAAGCATTTGCCTCCATTTGAGTTAACGGTACTTGCTTCTGGACCACAGATGTATTTGGTTTTGCTAATTCCCCAAACTTTGCTGCCCTCTCCTTCACAGAGCTGCGATGATGATCCAGTTCATTTTTCAGCATGTCTTCACCAGACGTACTTGCACTGATTTGCCCATCCTGATCCAGCGCATCGTGCAGAGGCTCAGTCCCCAGGCTTGTCAGGGACAGCTCCGAGTTGCTAGCCACCTTAATCGGAATGGGGTTAGAGATCTCCAGCTTGCTCTTGGAGTCCCTCTTGGAACTCCCTCTGTTCAGGTGGAAGAAGCCTCTGCGTATGCTCATCTCCTCTAGGCTCTTTAACTCTGCCTGGGACATACGTTCTTTTTTATCTTTCTTGTCTTTCTTCTCCTTCTTTCCCAAGTCCTTTTCCTTGTCCTTGTCCTTGTCTTTCTTAATTAGGTGAAACATTTTTCACTTTTTCTGCAGATATTTACCAGATTGATTTGTTGACAATGAGGCAGTTTCAGGGTTTTAAAGTATCTGTAGTGGTGATGATGTAATCTGTGGGGATGATGAAAAGGGGGGGGGGGGTGAAGAAAAGCATTAATGAAAGAGCACATTGCAATCAAGGCCTTGCTCTGAAACTGCTAAGTCACCAATTAGCCAATACAACCTTGGATTTGACAGATGCGTTCATCACTAGTAATAAGCCAATGTAACAACATTTGATTAAGATGAATTAGCCAGTGTTTAGGATACTGTATGGGAACTGATATCACTTATTAACTCATCACAGTCTCCAAGAAATTGGCTGACATAAGAATGCTAAGTGCATATTGGGTTCTGTTCTGTACCCTTTAACATCTGTAGCACAATTTATCTCACGCAGCCCTACATCCATGGGCTATCTGGTGAAGCTTTGACCTCGTTTTTTCTATCTAAAACTGTCTCCATCACCACAAAGTGATGGAGAACATGCTAACACTAAAAAGCTGCTTGCAGAGCTAATAACAAGCCTGCTGTTTTTGTAAACCAGTAAGTAGCCAATTCGGACCTAATCCACATTTAATCGCGTTTTTTGAGGTCAGGCGAATATGAAACCGCCAAAGTAAATAATAATAGTTACTTTGAAGCATTTATGTTTGCGTTAAGTGACAATATCATGTTCACTTTTTACAGGTTAAGAGAGTTTTGACCTAGCTGTACAGTCATTGTATGCTAACATGTATAGCTCGATTGTCGTTGTGACAGGTTCAAATGCTTAGCCGTAATGCTCTTCCTTTAAGCTGATTTGCCCTCATTCTCTAGCACTAACACAAATGAAAAGGTTCAGCTAAGTAAAAAAAATGGCATTTATGACAAATAACAAATAAAATGCTGTTTAAAGATATGATATATACGTACCGGTACCCTCCCAAAACTGACAGCGTTGTCGTGTTCCCAGAACTTTTCGGCATTTTCTTCCTTGTAATTGTCAATGGGTAAATGCACTGGTGATGCATTCAAAGGCTTGGTGTAAGCTCCGATTTTCAGAATATATGGTTCCACGTAAACAACACATAGAGCTGCATCTACACACATATATGTAATTATCAAGCTATTCTTGGTTGTAAATCACAGACAACAGTACCACGGGCTTAAGAAATATAAGAAGCAATTTGTGAATAAATAATCTATTAAAAAAAACTATTAGCCCTATTCAACTTTGCAACAAATAAGCTTTTGACCAAAAACGTACTTATTTATTTAAAAATCTCCACAAATAAAATATATATTTAAATTGTATATGTGTACATGTGATATATTTTGATATACACTATTTGTGTTGCCGATGTTTTATTTGTACGCCTTTAAAAAAATCCCAGCAGCACCGGAAACGATTTTCCATACAAACTGGACAGCAGTGACCCCTGCTGGTCTGTTTTTATTCAACAAAACATAAACAGGATGTGGATATGGATATTAGGTCCATACTGTCCCGTTTCCCTTGCCAGCTATCAAACACGCCTTTACTTGGATGTCAGATATTAAAGTTAATGTTTACAACATGTTTGCAGCTTTTATATTTGATCATACATGAACACCTTCAGTGTTATAAATAATTGATTTAAAGCCTTTTATAAAGATGTTTCAGCCTAAAGCAGGAAAAAAAAACATCAATGATAACACGTGCTGCACAGTTTACTCTCCACATAAATTTGGTTTCCATTTGCACATTTTGGAATGAATAGACAAGACATACAGACTTTTAAAATCACAATTTGTTGATTTTTCTTAGACTAAATAATTGTTAAATTAGTAACTTATGGTTGATTTCTCTGAACTAAAAGTCTGCTATCCTCAATTCTTAGATTCTTTGAAATCTTTGTATAAATATAAAAAATAAAAAAATCTGTTCTGGATCCCTCTAAAATTGTTTGGATTATCATTTCTTTTTAAATTACCAACTTTACAATTTAGATAAAGTTTCATCCAGAGAAGATAAATACATGTTCTGATTTACAATTATAGTCGAAGATGGGAAAAAAATGTGATAAAACAAAAAAAAGAAAAGAAAAGGATTGAAAAAATTTACAGCCAAGACTTTTTTCCTCTTCCTCCTTTGACCAAATTGTGAAGTCGGGTTTTGGTGCGCTCTTTGTCATCTATATTTCTCTTCGAAGTGCACTCCAAAGTTGAGTCTGTCTCAAAAGAGATGGCTGGAGTCTGGTTTGGGACACAGCTGCTCCTATCCCGGGTCATGGCTGCAGTGGTCTGCAGGACAACTCTTCCACATAAAGAGTGTTTGAGCTCAAGTAACAGTGGATTGCTGTAGGAATATAACTCTACCTGCTGCACAGATTCCCTGTTTGTGTCACAGCATGTGCAGCAAGCTGAGAACAACACTCTGAAAATGTAAATCCAGCCTAAATAATGCAGCTCCACAATGTTCAAGATAAAGCAACCAAGACTGACACTGAACATGAAGTTTAGAAATATGGTCTTCTCTGTTGCTCGAGACACAAAACAATCCGTTCTATTGGGACATGGGTAGGTTTCACACCGAAACAGGTGGGGGACTTCAAATCCAAAAAGGTAATATTGTCCAATGAGGAAGATTATTTCCATGACGGAGCGGAGCAAAACATGTACAATATAAATAAGCAGCACTTGACTCGAAAGTTGGGTTGGATCTTCTTCTACCTCTCTCATTTCTCCTTCCTCTTGGCTCCTCTCCTCATACTCCCTTTCCTGTGAGCTCCTATCCTCACTTGCAAAAGTAGTGCCATATGGATCACCTGCTTCCAGAATTGTTTCTTTATCTATTTCTAAATGTCCGTGTCTTTCATGTGGAGGGGAGGTCCTCTGTGACACATCGGCCTTCCTCGCCTCTAGCCTTTCATTCTTGGTAATTTTTTGCAACACATAGACAATATAAAAAATAGAAGGTGTGGAGACGAGAACGATCTGGAAGACCCAGAAGCGCAAGTGCGAGACAGGAGCAAACGTGTCATAGCAGACATTATTGCACCCAGGCTGTAGAGTGTTGCAGGTGAACTTAGACTGCTCATCGCTGTAGACGGCATCCCCCACAAGGGCCACGAGCATGATGCGGAAAATGAGCAGCACTGTCAGCCAGATCTTGCCAATAACAGTAGAATGATTCTGGACCTCTGTTAGGAAACGACCAAGAATGGACCAGTCCGCCATTTCTGTAAGAAAAAAAAAATTCACTTAATGGTGATTTCTTTGGATGAACTCATCATTATTTTTTTCACATGTTGAAATAACAGGAGTTCTACTGGAAAAGAAATCCACAGCTATCATATAGATGAAATCATACAAGAGCACCTCAGTGCTCAGTAATCTGTTCTTAAAATGTCACAGATTGGTGTGAAATTGCTCATAGTCAATGTTTCAAACTGGTAAATTACTTGACTTTTAGTCAATGATTGATGATCAAGAGCATTTCAGCTATGCTGTCATTTAGGAGCATTGAAGATCAAGTTTTTCATCTTCACAAACCATCAACTGCTTCACATTTTACAAAAACTTTAATAAAGCTGAGTGAGAGAAATTAAATTTTTTTTAGCAGTTTCCAAAAGAACAACCTAATAAATGATGCACAACAAACTAGAGAGACAAAAACTGTTAAATTAATTGGTTCCTAATCCCCTGGAGTTGCTTACCTGTGAAGAAGCTTTTGTGTCCAGAGCTGGAAAAATATCAGAGGATGCAATCTTCATAACTTTATTGTCAAGTGGAGCCTGTTTTTGGATGCTATCATGGTTTTTTTTAGCTGGATGAGGACAGAACGGGCTGACCACACATATTCTCTAACTCTGACTGAAACGCTCATTGCACTGTATGTGAATAAAGGCTTTCAATGTACAGTGGGACAAAGATTGAAATGTACAATGGGGTACCTTCACTGAACCGCTATTCACTGACGAGCAGAGAGTTCAAAGAACGTACTGGAAAGAGTGTGCACAATACTGATTCATGCAGGTTTGTATCCACTTAAATTTAGAACTCAAACACTTGCATCATTTTCCAGAAGATTTTGATGTTCTGCTTATGGCGGCGAGCATTCTGTGGTGACCACATTTAACGCGGCGAGTACCTGTGAAACTCTAATCATGGATTTGCTGTTGTCACTTATACTTTCCTTTATTTACAAATGCATAAAACCTGCATATTTTTTGTTTAATAAGCATAAATCAGTGCCTTATCCTGAACCACGCACACATTGATCAGGATAAGGACAAGCAGACTGACAGCTCTTGGTGTACTTTACTTATCTGAGCCTGAAAACATCCCTTGGTGCCTATGAAGCTTATTTGGCATCACATTCTGTACTTGTCCTTTTATGGGGCAGTGTGCTGTATGAGGTGTCAACTAACCACAGAAAAGCATCGAATATTTCTCTGTCTGCATTTACTGAAGTCTGGTCCCAATTCTGCACTGTGCAATTACCCCTTTGCAGGTCTAATAGGTACCTGTTCTCTAAGTCATTGTCATGGGTCCTGATGCCCCAGTGGACCACTGCACTTACTGCTGCAAAAAAGAAGGATGGGACCAACAGGACGAATTAGTATTGGGACTTATCCAAAGCGCCAACTAATGACTGTGATCAGCTAAAGAATTACAGGGTGTTTATCATAGATCTTCTTTCATTTTTTATGTTTCTTTTATTTTGAAATTACTAAAAGTAAAGATGAACAAAGCTACAGCATCTGGAGAGGTGCAAAATATCAGGATAATAAGAATAATATAATACATTAATAATATTTATAATAATATAATACATTTCTAATGTGCCATTTAACTTCCCTGATTTTGAGAGAATTGAGCTTCCAATGTGTTGTTTTGATGATAATAGCTGCATATTTTAAAATATGTGATTCAGATATTCTAAATTGACTGGTTGTTTGTCTCTCTGTGTTGGCCCTGTGATGGACTGGTGACCTGTCCAGAGTGTACCCCGCTTCTCACCCAATGATTGCTGGGATAGGCTCCAACTTTCCACAACCCTTCATTGGAATAAGCAGAAGAGATGATGGATGGATGGATGGATGGATGGATGGATGGATGGATGGATGGATGGATGGATGGATGGATGGATGGATGG
>JBAMHX010000017.1:5678428-5699012 GCA_037177515.1 Pseudomugil tenellus
ATATATATAACTTCCCTTGTGACATGTATGCTGTTGTCCTGCCTTTGTAGCTCTTTACTGGCAGGCTGATTTGCTGCTTGGTGTGCAATTTCACTTCTTTCTTCACCCCTTTTTAAAATTATTCCCCTCTACATGCCTCTCATATTTCAACTCAAAAGACTTAGCAGTTATAGATGTTGCGTCATGTTAATACTAAATTAATAAAATATTGAATTCAGCTGTTATATTTCCTGTTTTATTTTCTTTGAACATAAAGCACAGGGCGGTCCGATAGTAGCCTACTTCAGGCCAAAACTAGAAGTAATGTTTATATTTATTCTGTGTTATAAGGATAACTTGTGTTCAGTAGGAGGGGAAGCATGACATGGATGTCATCACTATCAATGCTTTAAATTCATGCGTTGAATTTGTTCAATCTGTGTGAGGTCAGGGAAGTTGTCTCACTTGTGGTGAGGGTTATCGTTCCCATATTGCACTAGAGTGCAATCAAGAGCGGCTTGAAATGGCTTTATTCTCTCATTGAGCGAGCTTTATTATTCCACTTGAACTGTGTGTGTGTGTGTGTGTGTGTGTGTATGTGTGTATGTGTGTGTGTGTGTGTGTGTGTGTGTGTGTGTGTGTGTGTGTGTGTGTGTGTGTGTGTGTGTGTGTGTGTGTGTTCTGCCTTGCCAGTGAGAGGATAATGATACTGGCCTCTTAAATTGAGTGCTAACTGGTACTTCACTTTTCACATGTTAATCCCACTCAGCTCGGTCCCTGTCTGCCTCTCATGCTGGCCATGTGTTGCTTTCACAGTAGCTCTTCATGTATTCCTGACTTTTATTTTGTTTTTATCATATCTTCTTACAATGCCATAACTGTTTGCGTGCTTCCACAACCTTCAAATTAATTTGCATGATCCACACACACAAGATGGACAAACCTGAGCATTTTGCTTTTAGTGTTGTTTTGCATAAGCTGGAATTAATGCTGTAAAGTATGGGTTTGTACCAGTAAATCTTTACATAAAAGCAATTCACTGTCTTATCTTTCTGATCAGTGCTCCCTGTAATGATCGGCAAACAAGCAGAGCGTCACTCTGTTTTGTCTCCTCATGGTGTTGGAGAGAGTTTGCTGTGCGCTCGTGGTGCGAGCTGTTGTGGCTGCATCTATATTTAGACATCTTTCTTCCTACGCATTTTCAGGGTTGGTTGTTAAATAAGAAAATCAAATGACGCGCAAAGAGCCTCTGCAAGAGGGGAAAGCAGGCAGGAAAGGGGAGGGGAGAATCAAAGCCAATCCGCTGGGCTGCCTTTTGTGACATGACAACCACTGCATGTGTGTTTGTGTGTCTATCAGAGGCCTCGAAGTAGAGAGCGAAGAATGTCGCTCACATCAGGGAAATGGTGGAAACACAACTGTGGTGACTATCAGAGCTGACCCTGACTCTGTTTCCTTTTTTTCCTTTCAGTAAAAAAAAAAAAAGGTGGTGGGGGGGGGGGGGTAGCCAATGAGAATGAAGTGCGTGATGTGGAAATCAGAATGGTTGAGCAGAGTAGGCAGACCTTGATCTATTCTTGAACTGGCTCATGATTAGTTGCATTACATCCTTCAATTTTTAGGTCTTCATTGCTTTTCTTTGTAGGAAAGAAAGGACTCGCTTCCTTTATCTCCAGTTCATCAAACAGATAGCATGGCATGTCAGGTCGTACAATAAAAGGTTAAAATGGTTAGATGTCCATGTAAACACGGCAGCCTAATGGAGATTCTTTCTTTTGGGAAAATGGCTAGAAGTCACTTGAACAATTAGTTTTAAAAAAAAGCTTCAGTGACCACATGTACTTCAGTTAAGTACAACAAAGTGTCAGCCAAAACAAAGCCAGGTATTTGTTTGTCAAAGTTGGACAGGCACACCTTACACTTATTTGCACAGAGTTAAAAGCAACTCCATCACCTCTGACACCCCCCCCGAGCTTAGCGTCAGCTTGCGTTGTCGGTAGCAGTGATGGAGGAGGGGCAGTTGACCATTGTCTTGGACTATCAGCCATGTACCACCAATGGACCCAGCCCCTCTTGCGACCTGACCTCTGCATAGCTGTCTGTCATTGTGGGTTTGTGTAAGTTCTGTGTTATGTCTAAGTAAATTCATTTTCAGCCCCAAACGCACACCAGTCAACCAAATAGTTTACTTCCAATAGTTTCTTTTGCTTCTTTAGAGGAGTATATACAGTAATGGCTGATACTGTATGACATCAGGAGGGTTAACTAGTGGGTCTGTTCTAGCAACGAGTATCTATATGTGTGTTTTTGTCTGGGAGAAATTATTTGACCTTCCTGTACAAATATCATTTTCTGGAATGGAGCACGTTTGCTCTGTTCTCAGATAGACCATGCTATCTTTGGCAGTTGCACCAAAGTGGCTGTGTCAGCAAGAGCCTTGAGAAAACAACTTGGAGGCAGTGGGATCGGCTCCCTGAGTCTGCTGTGTCAGGCCGGCCACTGCTGGGACTCCTCTGCCCTCTCTGGTGGCTGACACGCTGGCTGTCACTCATCTCCTGCACAGCATTAGGCCGTTGCCATGGTGTTGTTTAGCTCCGCTGACAGGTGGGCTCTGACGCCATTTCTCCTCCCCCTCCTCCCACCTCCAGGCCACACGTCAAACGCTGTTTTTCTCCACTCTGCACCAAAAATAAAACGCAAGGGGCCTGTCATTATCTCTTGGTTCGCTGGTGTGCCTGACTGCACTTCCAACACAAACATCTCTGATATCAGGGAGGGAGTTGGGGACTCGTCTGCTTGTGTAATCCTATCCATCTCACTTATTTAGGGTCCTAATTGGTAAAGTGAATGTCCCGTGAGTGACAGGAGATAAGCATGCTGGTCATGTTTGGGAGCTACTGCAACTATTGTTCTGAGGAGACGCATGATGCTGGTTGGATGTTGAGCGGCGTTGTGTCTGAGCTCTGTGTTTCACATGTATGGGAAAATCCCACTGAAATGTTGCTGACGACTCAGAAGAGGGGTTGCTAGGTAACCTGACGTCACAGTGCTGCACTAATGTATAGGAGGTAAAAAAAGGAGGCTATCTTGTTTACAGTGTTAAGTAAATGTCTCTTATTGTTGATCATCCAGATATGAAGACTCGTTACATTAAATTTGCATTTGACTTGATATGAATATGTCTTACAGTTAATCTCAGCCTCATATCATGCAATCCTGCTTCTATCTTCTGTCTGGTTTGTGTATTTTTGTCAGTGTTTGTATGTGCATTTAGAGGTACAAGTTTTTATAGGCCAAATGAACCCTAACTGGGAAGCTCCTGCAGAAGGATGTGCTTTTTTGTTGCAGCCCTTCTACCTATGTTGGAAAATACTGTAGTTTATTTAAAGCAGAACATTTGCACATGCTTTAAAATATTTATTTTCATATCATTAAGACCATTAAGCTTTCATGACATGGCTGAAAGTGATTCTTTTCATTAGTTTATATTCAGTGTGCTTTTCCTGTTAAGTAAAAGCACTCTGCAACTGATAATTGGTTGAATAAAAAAGTCAGAGTCAACACGCAGCGCATTTACCTCCTCTCCATCCTTTTTATCTCTTAAAACTACAAAGGAGTCGCTTTTGTTAGCTGCCACGAAGCCGCTTTTTTACCTCCCAAGGCCGCACTCGCAGAGAGCAGCGCCACTGCAGCTTGTGTCTAGCTTGTGAGTGGATGTGTCATGGACACGGCTGAATGAGCAGAGAAAGACTCGCGCTTGCCATTGTTGTCGCAATGCTTGAAAGGTGCGTGGCAGGTCGTGAGCTAGCTGGTTGCTGCACGGCTCATCTGAAGGTGCTGCCTGCTGTAATGGAGTCTTATAGATAGACTGTGAGATAAGGACACACTATACAGTCATGCTGAGCTGCACAATGCAGGCTGCTGCAAACTAACACCGGGGTGTTCATTGTAATACTTATTCACAGGATGGACCACTGCACTTGACATTTAAGCATTGAAGTCTCACAGTTGCATAGAGGCTTTGAGAACAAGACTCCGATGTAATCGTGTACATTGGCTGGAGGTTATGGCTTTTGAACGGAGCAGGTTTATCTGATGCTTCTGATGTCAGCTGACACTGTGGTAAAGATCACACTAAGGTTTTTGTCATTGCTGATTAGCAGATGTAAGCATTAAGAAAACTGGTGTATGTGGGTAGGTTCCTGTGTATCTGTGCTATTACTCTAAATTATTTTGACAGAACTTGTGCAATAGGCAGTTTTTTGTTCTTCTTTTCATTCACTCCATTGAGCAATTGCAACATGGTAATGCATTGTGAAAAGAGGAAGATGTGGCACAAAAGGAAGGAAAGGGATGTTTCCCTGCATCTCTTGATCTTCATTTATTAAATCATTCCACTATAGATGGCCACAAGAATCCCCAAGGACTAAAAACTATAGCGAGTTGTCTGGGAATTACTGCTAAAAAGGAAGCCTAATGACCTTGTTGCCAACGTTAAAACTCTTACGTCATGTGGCATCTTCACCATGTCTTAGTATTTTGCGAATCGGCTACGTCTTATCTCCAAATGTACTTATTTGCTCTGCTAGCACCGCAGCTGTTCTCATTAGATGACCAGCTCAGCACAATAATAGCAGTTTCTATCTAATTAGCTGTCTTGTCCGCAGAGGGCATAGGAAACAAACACTGGCGTTGTCACTACAGGTACACGGAGTTCAGAATGGAAAATATTGAAGCATGTGTGAACATGGAGTAACTCATACATCTGTCTATGCTGCACTTCTTCAGCATCTGTTGATGGAAAATATTTGTGATGCTCGTGTGTCGTTTGAATTTCGCAGACCAGAAGTTATTTGTAACTGTTTTTCCCCCTGAAGAATAGAAGTTATGAAGTCCATATACAGCACAGCTTCAGTTCTATCGTTACAAAAATAAGTCTCATGCCAACACAGGTGTGGCAGATACCCTTCACAGCCAAAGCCTCCTTGCTGTTAGTGAGCCTCACCTTTAACCTGCCCCTCCCTTCTGTGCTATGTTCTCTATTGCTCCCTGCAGGTGAAGCTGATGAAATACATCTGTAAACAGCTGCAGTGCAAGCAGAAAGTGCCAGAGAAGGAGAGGCCCGAGGCCCTGAACAGCTACCCACACTTACGAGACTGGCTGCGCACCATCAACCTGCGACCAGAGCTCATAGAGGTAGGTCATGTCGTTTTTGTGCGAAGGCCAGTCTACTCTGGCTGGGGCGACTGCATTTGTGTCACACGGATGTGCACTCGGTTTGTGTACTCAGTCTGTGTTCTCACGTGCATGAGGAATGCCATCAAAAGGCCAACTGGCCAGGCGTTTTGCTGCAGTGAAACATCAAACTGAGCCGAGGCTTTTTCTCTTTTTCTTGTCAGTTTTATCAGTATGCAATGCTCAAAAATGGGTTTTTATCAGAGTTCTACGACACTCACAGATTGTCTCATAGAAGTGTTGGACATTTGTTGGATGCTAGCTAGTTTAGTGTGTCCATTTATAATTTGATCCCATGTGAGACTGAACGGTGAATTTTTGACAAGCGTGTGAGGAATGTCTCAAAAGTGAACATCTGTTAAAGACTTGGTGAAAAGCTAACACGTGTATTGAGGAGTAAAGTTGAATTATTCACGTTTGAATTTGTGGAAAGATCAATCTGGTTATGTTGTGTTTTAACCCTGTTTCCAAAGTAGTATCTTAATGACATTTTTTAAATAGGAGCAAATGGAAATGAAGGTAATAATTGGTGCCAATAGACTAGTTTGAACACGAAACCACAAGATCACTGAATGAGTTGAGTTCCTGGGAAGTATTTGTCTAGTTTCATCAGTTAGTTTCTCAGAAAAATGAGATGTTATTTTAAACTGATTATTTTTCAGTGATTAATGATTTACCATATGTGTTGTAGCAGAACCAGTTTTCTTGTACAAACTTGTCTTATAACGTCATAAAATCTAAGCTCACACCTTGTCAGACAGCGATTTGGTTTCAGTAAGTCTGTTTGTGCCTTTGCAAAACATACTACATGTAGTAGCTTTTTAAACTTATTTGTTTTCTCTTATTGCGATTTTTCTCCCTGACTGATGTCTGTTTCTTTGCCTCTGTAAACTGTTTAATCCCCCATCTGCTACTGTATGTTTTCATTGCTCTTGTCTTTCCATTTTCGCTTTGTGACTGTAACCTGCTTATTTTTAATGCTTCAGTGTGTGTTATTTTCAGTTTGTCCCCAGCTTGTGCATGCCTTTCCTCTTTGTTTTGAGGCCTCACTCCACATCTGCTTTCTGTTTACAGTTTAATTTTATCTATCTTGCTTGTTTTTATTCTATTTGCTTCTCTGTTTCGGCCTTGCTTTCACTCAAAGCATTCATTTTTGTTCTAGAAGTGTATTGGAAGGAATAGTAGGTGCTCAGACTTATCCTTTGCATGTACAGTGTAATTGTAATGTATGCAGAGCTGTCATGACATGTTAGATCATGACACCTTATTAAACTGAAATTTCTACACAGCATCTAGCTATATACTGTGAGGACTGGATTACGTAATGGATGTTCTGATAACATTACAATGATTCTAGTTGGCTTATTTAATAAATACAAACTCTGTTTCCTTGCTTCAACACTAAGGAGTAATTCTATGGGAGGTGCATGGGGAGCTTCTTAAATTATTTCTCCAGAGTTTTTTAATTCTCCTTTTGCCATTTCATTTTTATCTTTCTTAGAAACACTCAGGTGGTTATGAAAGATATTACAAAAACGTATCAATATTCAGTTAACTAACTACTTTTGAGTATTATATGCACAATGCCACTCTGCAGGTGGGCTTTTTACTGACTGAGACACCTTTACAGGATGTGCAGAAAATCATTTGAAATGTTTACGGTGTGTATTTTTTACATCCACAACACTTCTGATCACTAAGAGTGTATCCAGGATGGCAAATCTGTAATGCGCTAAATTTATTTGTATGTCTAAAGTTGTAATGTCGTTGTGAGAAGTTGGGAAATGAGAGAAGACCAGACAGCCGCTTAATATATCCCATCGCTCACTCTCGCCTGTTTCTGTGTCTGCACGTGAACGCTTTGCTTTGCTTGTAGTGTACACTTGAGTGTGCGAGGTTGCCCTAGTTTTGCTACCAGTGTTTGCCCTCTCAGAGCAAGGGTTTAACCTGACTGATAAGTGATTACGCACTTCCCATTCCAAAAAATAACAAAAAAAGGAGATCCTAAATTTGCTGTAGTAAGTCCTGCTTCCTTTTTGTTTGCTCTGAAGATTTTAGTTTGTGCTGTTTTTTTGTTGTTCTGTTTTGTTTGTGTTTTATTAAACAAAACAAAACTCTTCACCGTGTAATTGAGCTTTAGATAAATATTCCACCTAGTCTTTAAGTGCTTGGTGGTGTGTGGTTATTCTCTCTCCCTCTTTTTTTTTTTTTTTTTTTAGTCAGAAGTTAATCTGCTATTCAGATCAAAGTAAAAACGTTAGGGACTAATCAGCTTACTTCATGTATGTAATGAGCATATTATGAAAACAATGCCATGTTTATCAAAACTAAACAAATTTTCACCTTTTTTTTTTGGTTATTTTATATTTTATTTTTTTCATAATGTGGCCAAATATTGAATTCATGTAATTCTTTTGTTATTTTCATATTTCTTCTATCACTGACTAAAACACCGAAAGAAACACATTCATGGTCCATGATCCAGTTCCAACTCTAAAACCATATCTCGATCCTCAAAAAGCCACTTAAACTTGCAAGATACCCATTAAGCTGTCAGACCCTGCAAACTTATTGTACCTAGCTCTCAGTTTTCTAATTTCATGGTGTGGAAAAGTAAGACCACATACTATCACCACAATAGCATAGCAAAACAGACCTCCCTGTATAGTTGCATTGGTTATTATATGGCCTTAAATAAGCTACTTATGCGTGTGAGAATTATGCACCTCTGACTTTCTCCAATAGAGTAAAATGCTCAATACTTTTATTTTATATGTTAAACTATTTATTCTTTCTGGCCTACTTGGTCTAACCAGTCTGGGACCAGGTTATTTCCCTTTTTTAAAACATTCATGTATTGATTTTAACCATCCCAAGTTAAGTGCAAGCAAAAGGTTGAATTAATGATGCACCAGCAGATTTGCATTTTAAATCATATTCTTTTTCAAATTTACTTAAAGCAGAATTGCTTTGTTCTCCAACACAAACTTCTGCCTAGTTCTTCAAACATGTTGCTTTTATTCAATCCTGTTCTGATTAGTCAATGAAAATACAATGTGTTTTTTTTATCCACTACTCCCCTGCAGGCTGTTGAAGCCAAGTTGTCCCTGGATGCTTTACTTCAGATGACCGGTGCTCAGGTTAGAGATACAATGCGAAGACTAGGGTCCAGTTCAGAAGAATGTGCCAGACTCAGCACTGCCCTCTCCTGTCTGAAGAGTGCCACTGAATCTGGTATGTTTTAACACCATAAGAAACTTTGTTTATTAAAGGACATCCAGATTGGGTTTTGCTTTCTGACTCGTATATTTTCCCTTACAGGAGGTGAACTGAGAGAAGACAGCACTTCATGGTTGTCTGAGCCGACTAGGAGGGACAGTGGTTCTCTATTGACTGCAGACCAGCTATCCAATTTGGGAATTCCCATTCGCCCTCACAGTCCATCCCCTCTCGCCCGCCCATGCACCATCCAGTCTACCCCATCCACTCCCTGCGCTACCTTCCCTCATCCTCGCTCAGGCTCAGTTTCAGCAGCACCCACACCAGAGGCACTGGCATCTTACGCCCACAGTGAAAGCCCCCTCACTGATCCATTTCCCATGTCTTTATCTCGCACGGCCCGGCTCCACGGCCATACCTCCACCCCACCAATAACTCCACCCTCAAAGAGGCGACACCGTCTGAAGCCCCCCTGCACACCTCCACCTCCATCCCGTAAAGTGCTGCATCTGCTTCCCAACATCACTCTCACACGCAGCAAAAGCCACGAGTCCCAGCTGGGTAATCGCATCGAGGACCCTCCGACCAGCAAGTATGAACTCTGTGGGGAACTAAGTACTGTTAGAGAAATGACCGCCTTTTATGTCCACAGGTTTAGATAAAACCTTATCCAGACCCTCAGAGTAGCACTATAATAATGGCATGCTGTCTCTCTTGGTTTTGTACACAGGTTTAAACACGTCTGGCCCTCCTAAAAACATAAAGAATAAGCTCACAACTTCTCCAACAAATTTTCCAAATGGGGAAAAAATAAATGTTGCAGATCGTCTGTCAATTATCTTCAGTGTTCACATGGTCTCAGTTGGTAGAAAACTGAAAGAAGGCTTGTTTGTTTCAAGTCTCTATTATACAATGGTGAAGAAAACAGTTGCAGTCATCAGTAAACATAATGGCTCTATATGCTGCAAGACCATCACTAAACATCTTGAAATCCTTGTTGCAACCATTTGGAATCTTATCAGGAAGCTTCATGGTCAGAAAGCTATGACGTATCACCCTGGCATGACACAGAAAAAATAATTATTGGAAATGTGAGACATGTGGTGCAGATATATAAGAGCATCATGCTGACCTGAAACCAGGTGAGAGTGGTGGCTTTAGTCTGCACCATAAACTGAACCCTGAAACAAATCAAAATTAAACTTTTTTGAACTTAAGCAAAGTACTGTTAATTATATTATTTATGTGATAAAGTTAACAGGTGTTGCTTTCAGTGACACTGAGTTTATATTTTCTATGTGATGATGTGATCAGAAATGGATATGACCAGATAAATAAGGAACTGGGAAACGGATCCTCTCACATCAAGTTCAGAGACATGATGCTTAGTTGGTTTTACAGTACAAATAGTGACACAGATACACACACACACACACACACACACACACACTGCTGAGATACAAGCTTGTCAAAACAACAAAAAAGGAGACACTCCAATTTTAGGTTTCACCTTTGGGGTCCACACTGAGGAAAAAGACTATATTCCTTATGTCTTCTCTTAAATGTTACTAATTATCCTGATCAGAATTTATTTAGTGCCGTTATATTTAAATATTCTTATATTTGGTTGAATGATATAAGTGTTTGATGTCGGGTTAAATTGACTTCTTGCATTTCACATTTCTTTTGTTTTGTTCTCAAATCTATCAAAATCTGTGTGAGAAAGAGAGGAGGGGTGGAGTGTGTGTGTGTGTGTGTGGGGGGGGTGTGTTCCTGAGCGAAAGACTCATTTTCTGTGCTACATCCTGCCTGTTTCTCCTCTGCTCTCACTGTATGAGTATAGCTAATCCCACACAGATTCCCAGAGATTATGAGTCATGTCAAAACAGGAAATATTTCCTAAGTCTAATGCTCAGAGGTGGCAACACACAATTTCCAGATTTTTTTCACTTGCTATTTATTGTGATTGGGTGCACGTATACAAACAAGCCACATGTTTATCCATAATATCTTGTCTGCTTATGGAAAGCTTTATTTGAGGAGAACAAAATTGGCAAGAGTACAAGTAAACAGTTGACGTAGATCCACTGCATCCGACACACAAGCAGATAATAATGCTACTTTGTCCTGGCTGTTGTACATTATCACAGGACTCTGAAAACAGGGTTCTTTTCTCATTTAAACGCGTTTTTATATCAAGTTCAACAACGCTGTTTTTCTCGGATGAGCGTAATACACAGATCTGGCACCACTTGTCTTCTGACCTCAGTCTGGTTTTAAGGATGTTACTCGTGTGCCAATGAGATTAAGGTGCTCCAATGTGCTTTCCTCCTGCTCTTATATAATCTGCCCTGTGCTGTTTAGTACGCGAGCATATCTGCAGGTCTGTTGTCGTGGCCAGTCTAGTTTTTTCCAATATACTGAACATACTCTTTTTTTCTTTTTTACATTTTTTTTTCCTTCCTAGGTGTGTTAAAAAGAACAAGTTGTTCCTGAATATGCAAGTTAATGGAAATGGATGCGAGGACTCGCCTTCTCGCTACACCGTTGTATCCACACGGACCCCTGGTGTCACCTCAGCTCCAACAACAGCACCTTACACCCATCCAGGGACACCCACCCTAGTGGAGGAGCACAGTATAATTAAAAGTATACTTTTGGATGATGCATTTTTAAAAAAAAAAAATGATCAAGATTTGCAGATTTACTGAACATTGTTTGATTTTGTTTGTGCTTGTGTGTGAGTTGAGGTTTAAATGTCACTAAATATTTTTGGACTTTTATCAGAAAAAGACATTAGATGCACTGTTTTTCTTTTTGAAGTCCACCATCTTGCATCTCTCCATCCTTCTCTCTCTTTGTCTGTGCAGATAATGTAGCGATGCATCGCAGTTCCCCGCAAGCAGTCAGGAGGGACATAGGTTTAGCAGTCACACACAGGTAAACCTTTGAATATGTTCTATTGTAAGTGATTGCAGTAAGATAAATGTAATCATTCAATAGAAAAAACAAGTATTTAATCATTACAACAATTTTTTAATGTTGTCTGTGTAGGTTTTCAACAAAGTCCTGGTTGTCGCAGACATGTCAGGTGTGCCAGAAGAACATGATGTTTGGGGTTAAATGCAAACACTGTCGGTAAGTTGAGTGCTCTCTTTGTTGAACGCATGTTGCTATAAGTACTAAAAAAAGGAAATGTTGGAGTGCAGGGATTAAAACATAATTCTAGTCTGTGATAAGGAAATAAGCTGTTAAAGACTGTTGAAGCAAACCAAATCAAATGTTGAAATCAAGAAGAAAATAGAGTTGGGATAGCGTGACCAAAAGACTGAAAAAAGTTGTATAACGTGTATATGAATGTTTAAGAATATTACACTAATGCAGTATAACATACTATTTAGGTTATTAGTAGCAAGATCAGGTATAAGAGCTCATCCAAATATGGGTCATAAAAATATACATTTACATGAAATTACTTGGTAAATCTTTCTACTTATAGACTTGTGTGATTCTGAGCTCGGGAATACCTGGAAAATAGACAACACACAAAATGTAGCTTTTCTGAGCCCAAGCTCATTTCGGATGAAAATAGTTCTATTTCCCATGTTTTTCTTGGAGAGTGTGATGGGCTATGGAGGTGGCTATTCTTCCAGCTTAATTTCACTGTGCAGTTTAAGAGCAGACAGTCTTGATGGTTGTGATTCCAGATGTTCAGAGAATCTTGTTAAAAGAGGAGGTAATGTGTCACAGTGGTAAACGGAACATTTCCAATGGATAAAAAACATTTGAAAGTATCAAAATCAAATACTTTCTGTTCCATATATCATACTTTAGCTTTAAATCAATTGAATAGATCATTTGAATGAATTAACTTAAAATGTGTGCAACATCTTTTCTTAAGCTGATATCATGTCTAAATCCTAGTTTACATTTAGTCCTCTGTTAGTAGCTTTAAAGACTTTTTAATAATCTGCCCATTTTCTGTGCAGACTGAAGTGCCACAACAAATGCACAAAAGAAGCTCCATCTTGCAGAATCTCTTTTCTGCCAAGTAAGTTTTGTTTCACCTTTCATTTTCAATCACTGGACATAACCTTTGTCTTTTATGCATGTGTGATATTGAAATGTTTCTCCTTTCCCATAGTTGCCAAAATTCGCAGGACAGAGTCAGTTCCCAACGATATAAACAACCCTGTGGACAGGCCAGCAGAAGCTCCACAGTTTGGCACGCTACCAAAAGCCATTACCAAAAAGGTAAAAACAAAACTAGGACTTGTTGATCTTGATCTTTTTGAGTACTTCTGCCAAAATTCTGCTTTGAATTGACACAACTCCAATAGTCACAAAAGAAAACTGTGTGAGAAGCAGCAACTTGGCTAGCATCTGAATCCATGTCTCCCCAGGATCATCCCCCCGTAATGAATCAACTGGACTCCAGCAGCAATCCATCCTCCACCACCTCATCCACACCTTCCTCACCAGCACCGTTTCAGCACAGCAACCCCCCAAGTGCAACCCCTCCACCCAACCCTTCACCCAAAGGCCACCGAGACAGCCGGTTTAACTTTCCCGGTAAGCCTTGGTGCAGAAATCCACCACGACAGAAGCTCCAGTCAAACATGACTAATACAATCGCACAGTGTTGATTTCTGTTCTTTTGTTTTTTTCTTTAACAGTATGTGCCACACACACACATTATACCGGTTCTCTTTTCCACATTTATTAACTCTGAGCTGCACTTTAAAGACTTTTCAATTCAAGCTTCTCTAACCAAGAATCTCTTCCTGCCACGCTTATCTGTTTTTTCCCTCTCTTTATTTATGCAAAAGCTGCCTGTTACTTTCAGCATAGACAGCAGTTTATCTTCCCTGGTGAGTTGACTGTCTCAAAGTTACGGATTGAATTGTTGTTATTTCATTGTCCCACTCTGCAAACCTTCGATTCCCTGCAGCTTTTTCTCCCTGCATGCTTGCTTTAGGGGAGCGGGTTTGTAGGAGTTAGTGTATCCATCTCTTCACTGACTGTTTGCACTGAGTGCAAATTGGCTGTTAGTAGCATTTTGCCCCACCTACTGGAGGTAGTGGGGAATGGCATGAGCAGTTTTGTTCTGTATGTTGTGGGAAACTCCTTTCATTTCTTCCAAATCTTATGCTTTCTTTTTCTCTGTAGATGTTTCCAGTCCTGCAAATGTGTACTCTGACGTCCTTCAAGACACAGTGTAAGATATTTATAAGGCAACATTTGGTTTCAGGGGTGACAAAGTAGTTGAATTGTTCAGTTCTTAAATTCTTCTTTTCTGATATTCTGTTTCACAGCAGTGAGATAGAGCAGTCAGGTGATGACATACATGCTGAGCTGGTAGAAGACGAAGAGGTAAAGTTAAATACGCCGTGTTGAAAATGAACTTTACTCGCAGAACTCTTCTCTTTCTGTGCTGTGTCCCTACACATGCTCAGTACATGAACACAGATGTTATCATATGATTGCAGGAAGAGGAGGAGGACATTGATGTAGAAGACGAAGGGCCTGAAGTAGATGAGAACGAAGATGATGATGAGGGCCATGAAGAGGGAGGGGAAGATGACTATGACGAGGAGAACATGAGGATGAATGTGGGCTCAGACGGCGAGTGTGATGAGCTGGACGATCTGCCGTGCACTCGGGGAAACCAGTGGAAGGTCCCCATCTCGCGCAAGGCCAGTCAGACCAGCGTCTACCTGCAGGAGTGGGATATTCCCTTTGAGCAGCTCGACCTTGGAGAGCTTATCGGGAAGGTGAGGACAAAGATCTACTTATTATCGGAGTGCGACAAGGATCTGTTTGTAAGTGTAGTTGTTGTGTCCAGGGCCGCTGGGGGAAAGTGCACAAGGGTCGGTGGCATGGTGAGGTCGCCATCAGGCTCCTTGAGATTGACGGGAACAATCAGGACCATCTGAAGCTTTTTAAAAAGGAAGTGATGAACTACAGGCAGACCAGGCATGAAAATGTGGTGCTCTTCATGGGGGCTTGCATGGCTCCACCCCACCTAGCCATCATCACCAGGTAAGAACTGGCACCCTTATGATTGAAGCCAAATACAAATGTTCTAATGAGCATTGAAAAAAAAGTGTTTCTTCTTTTCCACAACAGTTTCTGTAAAGGGAGAACGCTATATTCTGTTGTGCGGGACACTAAAAACACCCTGGATTTAAACAAAACGAGACAAATTGCTCAAGAGATTGTAAAGGTATGTTGTTGCCTGTTTTCTTTACACATAACCATGACTGATGATGTCACTTTTCTGCCACAAGACATTAGGCATCCCTATGTTTTGAGGATCAAGTGATGCAGACTCCAGTAGTAGTTGGATTCTATCTATAACATGTTTTCACAACACTTGATATTTGATGCATTAAAAGTTGCGCAGGAAATCCCTGGAAACACCTTTCTTCAGAAAAGCTCAACACAGACCAATGTGTCTGTATCATGGATCCTTGTCTGAACACTGTGTTCCATGTGGCAACACTTAACGGCCAGTTTTTCTTCTGATGCAGGGAATGGGCTATTTGCACGCCAAAGGCATCGTTCACAAAGACTTGAAGTCGAAGAACGTTTTCCACGATACCAACAAAGTCATTATCACAGATTTTGGGCTGTTTGGCATCTCTGGAGTTGTTCAGGAGGGAAGGTGAGAAATGAACTTTCCAGGCTCCGCAGAGGTGTCCTATAGGCATTTCTGTCATTTATCAGCTAAACATTCCCTGTATTAAAGCTTCCATCAAACACTTGCTTTCCTGTTGGCCTTTTCTAAGAGTGCCTGAAAATAACTTCTGTGTTGCCACTTTGTTTGAAGTTTCGCTAAAACTTTTACCTTCTTTTCTCCAGGCGTGAGAATAAACTAAAACTTCCACATGGATGGATTTGTTACCTCGCACCAGAGATTGTGTGTCAGATGAGCCCAGGTAACAACGAGGACCGCCTTCCTTTTTCCACAGCAGCAGATGTGTACGCCTTTGGGTAAGTTCCGTGCACAGTTACTCTAGTTTATGCTCTGGATACCTGAAATCCCCTTTTTCATTTACAATCAATCCAATAATTTTTTCCTTTAAAAGAACTATTTGGTATGAGCTTCAAGCTAGGGACTGGCCAATCACCAACCAACCTGTGGAAGCCACTATCTGGCAAGTTGGGAGTGGAAAGGGAATAAAGAAAGTTTTGGCAGAGATCAGTCTGGGGAAGGAGGTCACGGTTAGTAAAAGGCTCTCTGTTCTATGTTTTGATGCTGGAACAGTATGAACGTGTTGCAAAATGACTCTTGCCTCTTGTTTTAGGAGATCCTCTCTGCCTGCTGGTCATATGGCCTGAGAGAAAGACCCACATTCACCCAGCTAGCTGACATGCTGGAGAAGC
Organism: Pseudomugil tenellus; assembly: GCA_037177515.1. Lineage (NCBI taxonomy): Eukaryota > Metazoa > Chordata > Actinopteri > Atheriniformes > Pseudomugilidae > Pseudomugil > Pseudomugil tenellus. The sequence continues at coordinate 5,694,251 of JBAMHX010000017.1, forward strand.
TGCCCAAACTCAACCGCAGGCTCTCCCATCCTGGACACTTCTGGAAGTCTGCAGAGTAGGTATCCTGCAGTCAAGGAGGACGTGAAGACACTGGACATGTGAATACTACAAAGATTGTGTTTTTCCTGTATCTTGTGGTTCATTGTGGTACATTGGCCCCGTTCATCTCTCCAAACTCTACTATGTTACAATAAAGCAGAGGCGTTTTCAGACTCTGCGTTGGGCTTAGGGTGGACTTGTCTCACCTCTGCTGTATGTCTTTTATTCTCAGATGATATTTGAACTTTGTTGTTCATTGATATATATGTAGTTTGGTTAAGTTTAATTTATGTTTCTATCAAACAAAAAATGTCTCGCATTATTTGTAGTGAGAAAATTGATGTAAAGAGTGAGTATTTCCAGTTTCTTATAGGAAACTGCAGAAAAGTGAATTTCAGGATAAGTCCACACAGTCAAATGCAAATCATGTAAAGTAGAGGGTAACTCCTGAAATTAAATCTATCCTCATCTAAAAGGGAAAAAAGCTGTGACACTGTGTTTATTAGAAATAATAACAGAATTAAATTATTTGCAGTTCAGTTGTCAACCACAGCTCAGGCACTCTGAACTGATCATGAAAGTTTTAGAGCAACATGCATTCAAACTTTATTTTCAGGAAAACATAGATATCAGAAAAAAAGACGCCAAACAACATTCTACATAAAATACAAGAGTGTGTTTTTTTTTTTGGTTGAAATGTATGATCTGAGGTGTAAAAAGTTGCAACGTGATGGAAGCAGTAGTGCAACAAGCTATATGAGCTGATGACAAGAAAATATTGAAAAGCTACTTATGTGTGTTTTAAAACTAAAACAAAAAAAAAAAATAGGATGAATTGCAGTCACCCATCTTCTGTATATTTAGATGACTATCACTCATCCATGCTATGCCTGCCAGGCTGTCATTCACTAGTTTCGTTTGTCTTTAATAGAAAACAGAAGGAGGGAAATAAAGACCAGTGTGATTGAGTATTTCACATTTAAACTAGAACCGTTCCAAACACAGGCAACAATAAGTTTAGTTATTAAATAATTAGGCTCGTGGATTCTGACAGTCATGTTTTATGGAGGCGAAACAACCAGACAAGCTTTTTTGTTTAACTAAATAAAGTGATTAATGTTTTAGCCACATCACATTATGGACCATAATTATCACTCATTATGAAAGACAATCCAGCATTTCTTCTTCTAAAGATGATTTAAAAAAAAAAAAAAAAGCTGTTTTCCTTTGCATTCAGAGAAAATCTGCTCATATCATGCCGACCACTCAGACACGTCTGGGTCATTCCCCTCAGTGAAGAACACACTACTCAACCACAGCTCTCTCTCTTTACATCTATAATTTGCCTTTTCACACCTTTTTTTTTCTTTTTGTGCTTTTTGATTCAAGGCTTTTTACCTGCATTACATGTGCTCAAGCGTGTGACATGTTAAAGGCCAGTTATCTCACGGCGTGGTGAAATTACCATGAGAGAACTCCATGTCTACAAACAAACCGAGATGACTTTGAGTCACTAAATGAACTGTCTGTTTTTATTCAGCGAATGTCCTTAAATTAATCGGTCTGTGCGCATGAGATGTCTTGCTTTTATTCAGTGTAACCTTGTTACACTCTTACTAACTATCTAATGTTTGTGTTTTTCTTTGCTTTTTTCCCCCCTCTTTTCTGTTTCTGTTTTCTAATCTAGGTTGTAGCAGTCACTCTGAAACATAAGCAATGCAAAACAAAGCCTGGGTCTGCCTTGCATGCTCCTGAATTCTTAACTCTTACAGGACTGATCAAAGCATTGCCTCTGCCTGAAACTGGCACTGCTTCCACTAATCCCCAGTCTGATCTTCCATGTCTAACTGTTGCGTGTTCTTACTGGGGAGAAAGGATCGGTGGACTGAAATGCAACCAGGAGGACATTCACCTCAGACCTCTTCACTTTCCTTTCACATGTCGAAAATCTTTTTGCCTTCCCTTTTTGTTTCATCCTGAGGCTTACAAATAAGCGGTTTGTAGTTGTCACGGAGACGGACTGGTGCGCTGTGACCTGTGCCTGCTGATGGCTGCCCTGTCCTCGGCCCGCTCACCTTCTCTTTGCTGATGCGATGTGGTTGTTCTCACCAGGTTCCTGACCACACCGCACTTCTTTTTTGTTTCCCTATCTCTCTCTCTCTGAAACGTGCACACACACATGCACACAAACATACTGCTGGACACAAAATGGACAACTTCATTTATTTGTTTTCCCCCCCCTTGAGGGTTTAGACAGACTGCTTGAGTGATGCTCTCAAACCAGCAGCCTCCCGTTTCCTAAGGGTCGTGTGATGGCATGTGCTGAGATGTTCACCGGCCCATTTCTAGACACAATATGCACTTTGTCAACAAGATAAAAGAAACAATCATGGACTCGTATTCTTTTGTGGCTTATTTTTAGTTTTGCATAGTGATGTTTTTTTAGTTTTCTTCTATGGGTTTTTCTTTTCCGGAGAGTCTTAAGCTGGACAGTGTGATGTGCTCATCTGTATCACCTGTATGTTGTCTTTTTGGAGTACAATCTAGTCTGTTAAATCACTGTTTATTTAGATGCATTTCAATGCAGGGCACTAACAAAGATGTGTGTGCTAAACTATGGTTTAAAACAACACAAATCTATACATAGAAATAGATACTATTGGTTAAATAAGGTAGACTTTTCAGAAATAATGTCCATCTGTTGAAGTGTAAAGTGCACCTTAAGAGTTGCTTTAGAAAGATTCGTCTTTCAAGGAATTTATTTTATTCTTTGCGCAAAGTGAAACAAAAAAAGAAATTCGGAAGCTGCCGCAGGTGTCCTATCTCCTCCTTGAACAGTACCTCCTGTGTGCGCTTGTGACTGTGATTGCTGGCTTCAGTTGATGTGCTTGTAATGTGTGTGTGTGTGCGTTTTTGTTTTTTCATTTTATTTTTAATTTAATTTTTTTAATGTGGTTGGAAGTGCAGCTGGGTGACTGGTGTTGAAATACGCAAGATTTTGTTTTTTGTGTGTGTGAGCGAGATTGCAGTAAAAGTATTGAAAATCCAATGGTATGTAATGTAGATACATTATTTAATAAAAAGCAAATTAACATGATTCTTCTAATATTTGTATAAACATTTTATATGTAAAATACTTCACAACATTTTTGGATTGGTACTGCTATGGCAATTACAGAAATGTATATATATTTATATTTTTTTCATGTACAAAATACTGTAAAAAAAAAAACGCTGTACAATTTTTTTTTTCCTTTTTTGTTCTTTTTATTTTTTTTAAAGAATGGGCCAATACATGTTTTTTATGTTGTTGTAAAAATTCATATTTTTGTATTGCATGTGACTACCATTCTGTACACAGTTTCTGTTTATCCATGGAGGACAATAAATTGGCTTGTCATGTAATAACAGAGTAGCTACTGTTGTTTTATTGGCGCTATAGAAACCGACTTACTGCACTGGGCTTCTTTTTGCTGCAGGTCAAGCACACTTTACAGATGTGTAATGAATAAACAAATTTCATAAATAATTCATGTGATTGCCTACGAAAGATATATGAAACCTTTTAAACTGTGCATGAATGTGTGGAAACTAAGTTGCAGTGTGTGTGGAAAAAAGTTTAGGAATATGGCTGGTGGAAAAAATGGCAAATTGATAAGAAATGGAAAGTTTTGGTATAAAAGAAACTTTATAATTGGATGTATCAACTTTTCTGTTAGCTTTAAATGTCTTTGTATTCATTTTTCTAATTAGACTTTACTTGAATGATCCCTTTGGGACAGCTCCCTCAAGGAAATGAACATTTCCAGCACCTTATACTTGTATTCGCAGGGGTAAGTTGTGGCAATGTCATAAAAAAGAAAATAAATAGTTCCAAGGTTTCAGGATATTTTTTTTAAAAGCATAAATATTCTAAGATCCCACCACAGCTTTTCAGTCACATTCAGGAATGAACGAGACCCTAGACTGGATGTTGCTATATCTGGATTCTCAGTTTTTCTCTGAGACTGCTCTGTTGGACCTGATGAGCCTGGTGGGATGTCCACTACTGGAAAAATTTGTAGTGTGATCGTGTATGATTATTTATTTACTTCTGTGTGTGATTTTTTGAATACGCCTTTTCACTGTATGACCTGAAAACAGCTGCACCTCTAACATTCTTCCTCTTTTTAGCTACATTCAAACTCCTGTCTGATCCAAACTAAAAAAACATCTTCTACTTTTGTAAATGGACTCACCTCTTAATGATTGTCTCTGTAAAATGTGGTGTGTTGTCCTTCACCTCAGGGTGCATTTGTTAAATAAAAAAAACAACTATTTGTCAGTCAATAGCCCAACTGTTAAATATCAGATTAAGCTGCTGGTTGCAGAGAAACCTCAGAGAATACTAACTAATGACAAAAGTTCATATTTCTAAACTCTGAAGCTTAAGGGTGAAAATAAGGGTGAAAATTCCATTTTGCCTCTAGGTGGCATATAGAGTCCACGGAAAATTTTTCTTTAAACAGTAGTGACCATCTGTACTTGGAGTTTGACCTGACACAGAGCGGCTCAACTATGTGTTATTACACTCCTGCACATTTTATGATTGACCTGATGATTCAATAAGGGCAGTTTTTTTTACATGATATACCTGCAGGCTACTGGGATTGGGTTGGGGAGGGGGGGGGGGGGGGGGGGGGGGGGGGGGGGGGGGGGGGGGGGGGGGGGGGGGGGGGGGGGG
>JBAMHX010000017.1:5712647-5722886 GCA_037177515.1 Pseudomugil tenellus
ATGGATGGATGGATGGATGGATGGATGGATGGATGGATGGATGGATGGATGGATGGATGGATGGATGGATGGATGCCCAGAGACCAGTCCAGAGGAGTGTTGAAGAGAAGTGACAAACTGTCAAGAGAAGGAACACCTGTGTCGGTGAAAGTAGGAATCCTCCCGACTGTGAGCAGTACAGAGAGGTGTGAGCCTGGTGAGCAGGTGACCCTGTAGTTCAGTCTATAACAAAAGCATGGCGTTAACGTCACAAGTCCCACTCTGAATGATAAACAGCTGTTAAATATGCAAGGTCTTTCTTTATTCTACCTGGAATCATTACTAGAACACTTTCCTTTGTGTGAACAGGAAATTGACTACGAAAATGGAGCGCAATGACTCAGCAAAAAGTCATTTATAATTCATAGAAACCAAAAAAATGATATACTTCTTAGTAAGAAAAATGGTTTAACATCAGTCTGCAAAATGGGCTTTAATCAGCTTATTTTAACTAAAAATCAAACACCAGTCAAATTGAGTCTTTGTGTTCTAAAGATCAGATGCGGAAATAGAAAGAAACACATTCAGAAACGATTCAAAAGAAGTTCAGCTGCTTTTCATTTCTAGTCTCAGTTCCTTTGTTCAAAACCTCATTAATTTATTTATCTATTTTAATTTTGTTTGTTTGTTTTGCTTCTAATCTCACACAACACTGTCTGTACTTCCGCCAGTATCCAGTCAGTCAGTTTTAGCACAGAAAACCCCAAGTTGTGGGGAAAAAAGAAGGTGACGTGTGACTGATTTGAACTTATAATTGACATGGCAGCATCCTTTTATTTTTTGCACAATTTTGACCATGTCTTCCTTTAAAATGTTTCCAATTCTGTGGGTCTCTTAGCTGTACTGCTCTTTTGAGATATCCAGAGATATTTCATGATGACCCTTAGGGCTTGCAAATTCCTAAGCTTTGACCCTCTCAAGGTGGAGTATATTGTGGAATTGATGTTGCATTAAAGATCATTATCCTGTTGTGAAAACAGTCTACTTTTCGTCTCCTGTACTGTCTACTCAGTCTTTCTTTTAGAATTTCCTGTTTTTAACTAAATCTTTTTGTCCTTGTACTAGTAAATGTTCCCGGAACCATGGAACCAAAACTGGATCAATTGCAAATGTTTCTTTTCTTTGCCCTTGCTGCTGAGTGAAGAGGCGTGTGCCTTTTTCCAAAGGGCGCTGACATGTGAACTGGGGGATGCAGGGATGGGCCCGGCAACCCTCCATCTGAAGGATGACCACTTCACCTTCAGACCTAAATCCTTTCATGAAATTCAGAGTGTTGATTCCTTCATGTTCGAAGGAATCAAGGCACTGAATTTCATTGCATGTTTGTCTTTGCACATCAAAGGGAAAAACATCAATTTAAACCACTTCAGTTTCCAGGACTTGTTTCGAAAGTGCATTTGGCTTGTTTTGCTTTTCATTTATAACCTTCTGAAGCAGAATTTCAGGGTGAGGATACCATCTTTCCTCTGATGTGTCATCTATGAAGGTCAGATTTGTCCAGGTGTGACTTCACAGTATAACAGAAAATAAGTTCAGATTTTTTTTTTTTTTTTTTTTTTTTTGCTAAATACATCTGAAGCAGTGAAAAAGAGCTTTTGATTTACCTTTGAAAATCTTACTTTCATGCTTTTCCAAAACCCAATTTTAATGCAATAGTTCATTTCAACTACTGGTCTAACTGGTAGTTTTGTTAGATTGGTGTCCTAAATTTGCCTCTGTTTGCCTTTTAAACCAAAACTGATAGATATTTAACATTTACACAGTTATACTGTTAATTCTTTCTACTCCTTATCCAAAGAGATTAAGTGAAATTTCTAGATCTATTTCGTACATCCTACATACATATATTTATCTTGCATCCTCCTTGCAGCTGGGGAACTTTAAAACATTTCTTCTCTATGTACTTTAGGTGCCAGTGAGCTGGCCTGCAAAGCCAATTATTTTCTCTGTAGACAGCACAAAGTAATGTCAGATTTCTCCTCTGGCTTCTCCTAATAACTGACAAGGTGTAGAGGGCGAGCATCATTTACTGCTTCCATGCCTCCCCCTCTTCATCTCACCACCCGAGCTTGTTTTGAGTGAGTTTCCCACTTTCTCCCAGCCACATTCAATAAGATTCTCCCTTGATTTACTTCTTTGTACTGCCCTCTTGTGTTCTCATACATTTAATTTCCCCTTCGGCTGCATGTATCACTCGAGACAGATACAGAAATACTTTAAGAACACATAATGTATTACTTTAACAGTTGTGCGCTTGCAGTTTGACCACATTTACGAGATTCACTTCCTTCATCTTTATTGCATGAGGGTCTCTTTTCTCTGTCGTTAAAGATGCAAAGCAGACTTGCCACCATAGTTTACATGAGTTAACCTGGAGTTGCACATAATCTATGAGTATCAAAGCAGGGGAATACAGAATTCATAAAACACCACCTCATTGTAGTTTTTTTCTATGCAGTTCATCCATACAGTATTTACATATCTGTACATCTGTCTACATCTCAGATTGGAGCTGTCACAGTATGTGCTGATTCTGATGTATGCTTTAGCTTTATACTCGACACTTACAAAATAATACAAGAAACTTGAAACTTTGGGTAACATTCGCAAATACGCAGGTGTATGCAGAGACATAGGTTATGTAGTGTGTTATACTTATGGTCTAAGTGCCCTCTTGTGGTGACTGACATTGTTTATCATAAAACATTGCAGTTAGACTTAATCCTCTTAGGACTGTGCTTTTGGTTCTGTGTGAGACTATTCTCAAGATGTTCATGAAAGAAAATCTCTGTCTTTTTGGACAATTTATCCTCATTATTATCATAATAAATACTATTTTCAGGTTTACTTTCGTGCCAGGATGTGGTAAGCAGAGGCTTAAAGCCAGTGTTGTGATTTCCAATCAGTAATGTACACACTGGCATACTTTGCAATGATTTCTTTTAGGTGTCACTGTGGTTTTCATGTAACACCAAATCAAGCTAACAGAAATACGTCCAGCCTATTTATCTCAAGGAAAAGTAAGGGATGAGGGAAGATAATCATAACAACTGTCACAAATAACCAGCAGCCTACAGGTTTTGATCACCTCTTGTGACTTATTATCACCCAACTGGTATCACAGACCAAAGAACTATTGTACTACACACATGCTGATACACAGAGTGACTTACCTTGACAAGGCCACAGCAGCCTGTTTATAGCTGAAACAATGGCGCCAATTTCGATCTCCTCTGAGCCAGGGTCACTTTATCAATTGGAGCCCAGAATTAGGCTGGTACCCAACCAAAGGACGCTCACATGCTGCAGATAAAGTTTATCTGATCAACCTAATCTGTATTGACAGCTCTGGTCTATATGCCAAAACTCAATATCTCTTTGAGCCAAGAGCAATGTTTCCCAGTTGGGGTACTGATTAGCTGAAAAGCAAAATGTGTAAGAATCTGGAAGAAATAACAAGCCGTATTCTCCAGCAGCCAGAAAGACTGATGAGACAGGCAAAATTCAACCCTGCAGCATAGCAGAGGAAAAGCTGTGGATGTGGTATCTCCAGCTCTCATCTCAATGGCACAGACAAGGCAAGGTCATTGTTAAGGTCAGCGGTTGCAGCGTAGGAAGTGGCTGGCAACTGAGAGAATATATGGTGGCAGCCAGTTAGGGAAAAAGAGAGTTAAAATGAGCCAAGGGAGAACAAGACAGTTTAAAATAAAGGAATAAGCAAGAAAATACTACTTAGTTGGTTGCCCAGTTTGCTTACCATTCTTAGCCACTGCAAGATGTTCAAATACGTCTCAGGCAGAGGATATTCAGTCATGTAAACTAACTCAGACAGTAACTCAGGCTATTAATTCCTAAGCTAATTGTGGTAACAATAAATGCAGTTTGGTAAATGCAATCTGATAATTTCGCTGCAAAAACTGGCTTTTAAAAACAAGAAAAAACCTACAAAAATTAGGTTAATTTTCCTTGAAATAAGATAAAATTTCTTGTTCTGTTGGCAGATAACTTATCTCATTTCAAGTAACATTAACCTGTGAAGAATACCTAAAAAAATCTTTAAAAATCCTACTAAGTTAGAATAAATATCTTACGTTTAAAAAAGTAAGCATTTGTGTTCTTGATTTGAGTTTAATCTTACTTAGATTTTAGTTTTTGCAGTGTTGAGGATGTACAAACTTATAAAGTAATGATGAAGTGTAAAAAAAATCCAACAAATGCAAAACACAACTTACCTGTTTGATCTGGTTTCATACTGGTTATTTGATCTAAAAAAAAGAGGAATGGACAATTTTTCCCAGCCAACACGCAAGTGCATCTCCTGCACAGGTGATAGGATGGTTCCTCGCTGTGCTTTAAAGCCGTTCATCTTGGTCTGTAATGCACAGCTCTCTCTGGAGTCATACAAACAGCAGCCAGAACATTCCAGGGAGCTGCAGGGGCATGAGCTTATCTCCCAGCCCAGTGGAGCAGGTAAATGATGTCGTCATCATCCACTTGTGTAGGAGCCTGATTGGGCTAAAAGAGCCCTCCATGCAAGTATGAGCCACTGAGGTCAGAAATGCAGATTTGATTTGATTTTTTTTTAATTCTTAGACTGCAGTACTAAAAAAGAAATGATGTAGTTAATTTTGGAAAAGCCCAACTGGATGTTCTGTTCATGCATACTTTAAAGGACTGAGAGTATTTTGTTTTACTTCAAGGAACAATCTGCAGTCCTCTGGGGTACCATAGGCTAATTTGTGGTACCTTGAGGTGCTTTTGAGCACTTAGTACAAATGAATACTGTATGTTCAGGAATCTCCAAGCACAATTAGTAAGTATTGAGGAGCCTTTAGCATAGATATTTCAAAGTGGGTATTATCATTTTGTTCTCTCATAATGTGGATGTCTGAATATCACAGTGGCCAATCTACCTGGGATGCCAGCGCATAGCCTCTGGCACAGTTTAATTAACTCATCTGTGCCGTTGCAGAAGCTATAATGGGGAAGGGAAGTCACTCATCATAAGAACATCCTTCCTACTGATCTTACTTCAAATAGTTTCTCTATGTGGTAACAAAGATACACATTCCCAGTAATGCTCACAAATCATGATCAGTTGACAGGGTTTAAACACAACCACCCTGGAGGAAATGTACAAATCAATGAAGAGCGTAAAAAATGTTATTTGTTGGATTCATCACTCGTTGATCCCGGATGGCCGAAACAGACTCTCATAAAATGCCATCTTGTGAAAAGAGCAGGTAGCCTGCAGTTTGGCGGTTGGCTAATTCCTGAAATAGGCCTGTCAATTATGTATGTTTGAGTCTGGCCCTGTCCATGCAGCTTGAGAGGTACTTTAGCTCAGCAAAGGAGAAGCAGAAAGGCAAGGACACTAGAGGGAGACAATTTGTTCACATCTGCAGTATTGCCCACAGCTTTCCCTTATCTTCCAATTCTCACTGTAACAAGCTCTCCTGAGCAATGATCGCATGATATACGGTGATCAGAAATCACTCGCATTATCCAAAAAATAACTTCAACAACATCTCTGTAGTGTCCTGAGGGTAATATTTACACATTCATAAAAAGTAATAAAAGTTATTTACTGTGAGCTCTGCTTACAGATTCTCATATGAGTATACTCTGTGAATATGTGCTTGAACCTCTGCTGCATTTATGCAAACCTCCCCTTTGGACTTCAAGTTTCATTTTCTATGTGCACATCAGCATTACACACCATTCATCTTTACTGACATTAAATACATCGAAACATTTGGAAATTTAATGGGAAATGCCTGTTTTCTTAGCAGGTTACATATGAGGATCTGCACAAAAAGAGGGAACACGTAACGTGAGAACAATTCCTCCAAGGTCAGGAGTAGATTGTTAGGGTGACGAAGAAAATATTGCAACAGGAAACAGGATGCTTCTTCTCAAAACAGCATCTCTTAACACTGTCAGCAACTGTTGCTTTTCTTACTTTCTTTTTCCCTTCAGCTCTGTCACACATATACATTCTCCAATCTTCAAATTCTTCAGTCTTTGCGCAACGACTGACGTTTCTTGGGGGCTGATTTTAATTCATTTTCATTCAGAAATCGATGATATTTCACAGCTGAAATCAGGCCATAGCTATACAAGCACGCTCTGTATTTTTCTTGAATATTCTGATCATGATTATGAGTGTTAAACATGCAGGATACAAAAAAGTGTATTTCATGAAAAATATTTTCCACCGACTTATTTAAAGCTTGTCAAATATTGCTGCGTTAGTAAATTAATGGTGATATAGTGTGTTTAAAACTGTTTAAACAAAAATTATTGATCATTTTTTAAATACAATTGAAGTCAATTCATTTTCTGTAACCTGCTAAAACAGCAACATGTGTTCCAGACTGAAGATTATAAAGAAAAAAATAACATTGTATGCACTTTCATCAGCCAGTTTTACCCCCACAGATCAAATGGAACCATAGCTGTATATAAACGTCTACACCAGTAAATACAGTCTGTGTTATAAACAAATCACACACTTAAATAATATCATTACCTAATAAATATATAACAGTTTGGTTGAAATACACTGGAGTCAGATTTTAAACAGAATGTGGCCCATCTGCTTTGGCATCAGGTGGTTTTGGTTTCAAATCTTGCTCTTATACCTTGATAAGGTAGTGTAAAACGTCACGCTTGCTGAGCCCTTTCTGTCCCATTTAACTAGGTTGCTTTCATGGCATGACAACAGAGAATAAAAAAGCAATAATAATACTCAGAAAGCAGAATAATTCACAACACCGCAGTGAAAGCTGAGCCTCTAGTGTTTTTATTTTGAGCATAAAACAGAGGTAGCGCGTCATGTGTTAAATCCACAGTGATTTTTGCACACCTTGTGATGGGCTTTAAAACCTTTTTATTCCCCATGTTTATTCACAATCAGTTTATAACCTGACTTACTTCTTTGTCTCTGCAACTGCACGAGGGCGTTTGATTTCTTGTATTCACATTTTTAGGTATATGCCGAGAGATACCGCCACTCATCTGGCAACAGCAATGTAATCATAAATGTATGACAAAATGACATGGGACTAAGCAACAGTGCAAAGATGGTATAATGAGTAATAGTCTTTCACATGAGGTGTCATATTTCCATTTTCTTTGATGCTCCATGCAAGCAGGAATTACCAGCATTTGGCTCTGTAGCTTTGTTTCCGAGCCTCAGACATCTGCAGCATGGAGAGTCCCATAACTAATGACAGACTTTTAGCCACATAACTGACAAAAGTGTTGTTATTTAGGCTTTATCTCAGTCATTGTTTCAAAAACATGCTGCCTGGCCAGATAAGAAATTCCCCCTGGTAGAACCCTCAACAGTCACCACAGACAGGCCTATTCAAAGAACTGACACTGACTGTGAATAATAAAATAGGATCACAAGTCACATTTCACACAGAGAGCTTACAACGTCTGCTGGTGTTACAGTTAATGAAAACTGCACTTATACAATATTTGTTGCTTGACTTTTCTTGCATGCATATTAAAAAACAGGAGGTACGATGCAGGATTTAAACAGACTCAAAAGCGTGATATCCTTTTTTTCCCCCCTTCGTTTTCTATTAATAGCATGCTTTGAAATTAATGTAGACCATAAAAATTTCTCCCACTTCCTATGTCCTGCACGTTCCTTCATTCTTAATATCTTACCCCAGCTTCTTCTTCTTCTTCAAGGTTATTAGAGGGCAGAGGCAGCTTATCTACACATACATTGTGCAGAGGGCAGGGATGACAGCTCATTATAGGTCATCTACACGAAAAGATCCATAATTACGCCAGTGTAGGTAAGGGAACCATACCTTATTGATCCCCATGGGGATTTCTTCGTTTCTTTCTTTTTGGATATAATAATGTATATAGAAGCTAAAGGTTAAACCTCAGGGCCAGCTGTAGAGATTCACTATCTTGCCAGGGGCACATTAACAACACTGAAACACTGATTTTACGGGTCTGGGGACTTTCTCTATTATTCTTGTGATGTATTTTAAAATATTTACCTGATCTCAAATGCATTTGAACATTTTTTTTGGTGTTAGATGTTTAAATAATTCAACATGTGTGTTAACGCTCAGAAACAGTACAGTCTCAAAGTATAGAAGCCGTTTAAAGCTGTAATACACTAGTAAACAAAACAATACACTTCTCATTAGTAAAATACACATATTCCTCTTATGATATTGATTATTACTCTAATTACCTGTAAGAAAATAAAAACAGTGATTGTAGAGGGGTAAAACGGCCAATAATTGTTATTATTCAGGTGTTAGTGTTCAATTATTATTCAATTATAAACAAGACGGAAGTTTACCGGTGCAGCTAAATGGCTGTTTTACACTTTGCTTCACACAGTATGGAGCTCTCAGTTGCATTACAGTCTGATTATTTTTCAATAAACACTTCTGAGGCATAACAATGAAGATTATCAAAATACAAACGAGAAAACAGGAGTCGCCCCACTTTTGTTGCCTCTTTCCAAGGGACTATATTGCACCGCGGAAGAGAAAGAATTACCTGTAAATAAAGACAAATAGTTGGCTGCTGCTTTTGAAATGCTCCGTTTTCAATTGTATAAAACGCTGCAAACAATATTAATTAAAAACAACATTCCTCGTGGTATGTGTCCACTGATTTAGAAGAGCAATAAGCCACGGGCACCTCTCGTGGCTTATTGCTTAATTAAATGACAAATCGGAGGATTGGTTTGCAGATTGCCTGAATTGACGTCAATTGGATTGGTTAGGTGACAGAGCCAGGCTCCGCCCCCTGTGGGCCAAGGTAGAGCGTGCTGAGAGAGGGAGGAGGGAGCAGGGGGCTGAGCTGATCCCACGTGTGACGCTTTCATTCCCGGCTCAGTAATATTCTCATAGCGGGGCTTTGCATATCTCCTGCCCTATCTGTGTGTGTCTGTCACTGTTACTGTAGTCCCAGCCTATAGTTTGGAATAGATATGGAAGGAGACGGGAGTCAAGCCACATCCGGAAGCCTAAATGATTCACAACATGACCCGGGGTAAGAATCTTTCTAAATTTAAACCTAAGGTACGATTTTTTTTCATGTTACAACATCTTGGAGAGGACTTCGACTGCCGTGCTGGATTCGTCCGCACAGTACGCACTTAAAACCGTGCACGGGTTTGTTTCCAGATGCAGTTTTAAAGACCACAGCTTTTGTAGCGAGAGTGGCCTCCCCCTTTTATGTAGATAGAGTGTAATTATAAGCGCGAATGTGTTTCCATAGTCTTCCTTTTATCCTTTAAGGTCGCTTTTAGAAGTAGTTAGTCGTCAAAATGGCCGAACTGACATCTGGACTCACTTCTGTTGTGTTTTCCCCTTACAGTAAAATGTTTATCGGTGGCCTCAGCTGGCAAACCTCACCAGGTGAGACTGTTATTCTCTTTTACACCGTGTCCAGTATTTCTTGTTGTTTTGTCGCTGTGACTGAGTGCTGGTTAGCTGCTGGCGGTGTGTGTGCGAATGTGCGCTGTGCAGTAGTGTACTGTATGGGATATCTGACTACTGTGTGCGCACGATGTTATTTTTGATCTCCGTCCATCTGAAGTCCTCTATTCGACCCCTATGCGCATCGCGGGGTGTATTTGAAATGCACTGACAACAGCATGCCCATATGTTTCTGTCAAATGACCCGATATATTTCCCCCCTCCTCTGTTTCACAGACAGCCTTAGAGACTATTTTAGTAAATTCGGAGAAATAAGAGAATGTATGGTGATGAGAGACCCCACGACTAAACGTTCAAGGTAAATACAGGGCTTTTCTACTTTTCCTTTCCACTGCACATGAACGATATCGCTCACTTTGACCGTGTTTAGTGTTAATCCAGCGTGCATGTGTTTGTGTGTCCGCGCGCCCATGTGTTCGTGTGTGTCTCTGGGTGCGCGCGCCTGCGTGTGGTTTCACAGCAAGCCAGATAAGCTTAAATGCTCGCTGCTGTAAAGCTGCGGCCGAATGCAATTTGACATTGACTTTGTGACTGCACCACAATGTTGGTGTAGCTTCGTTTCACACAGTAACATGCCAAATACTGATCAGCACAGTCTTCTGTGTCGTTTCAAATCTGCTACAGGACGTCCACAATCTGGATTAGGATTTTTTTTTTAAAAAAAAGAAAGAATGTAACAGTAATAAGGTCAAAGGAATATCATGCCTTG
>JBAMHX010000017.1:5722986-5736386 GCA_037177515.1 Pseudomugil tenellus
CGAGGCTAAAAGTGTACCTTTGTACTGTTTACTCCTTTATATCTTCTGCACCGTGGCTCTTTGTCTGTTGTTTGTATTTTAACATTGTGTCTTTGTTTTAATCTTTGTGTCTGTTTTTTGCAGAGGATTTGGATTTGTTACGTTTACAGATGCTGCCAGTGTAGATAAAGTCTTAGCTCAACAGCACCATGAATTAGACTCAAAGACGGTAAGTTCATTTTGCCTTCACTTATATAAGTGTCTGCTCCATGTTGTGTCTTTGCTCTGTCACTCTACGCTGCCTGGGGCCTCGTGGGCATGCACCTATGAGGTTGCCAGGCTGTGTCGGTCAAAGCCAGGTACACAGGCTAAATGGATGACGCGCCCCCCCCCCCCCCTCCCCCACCATCACCACTTCTTCAACACAAGCCAAGCAATAAAACACAACTCCAGGGTGAATATTAGATGCACTCACTTTTACTTCTCTGGTTGAGTGGGGCCGACACGCCCCCTTCTTTGCTGCAGCCACATGTGCAGTGTGCACATATCTCATGTGGACACAGAAGGGCGTGTTGCTTCAGGACTGCTGCCTTTCTACTTTGTGACCCAACAGATATGATAGTGTATCATTTCTGATGTGCTGATAAGGCAAGTGTGAAAATAGATTTGAAACAATGCCCCTCCGAACTAAAAAGAAATTGCTATCATGGCAAAATAAAAAAGTTATTTATTTGCAAGGAAACTACATTGATTTTTTTCAAACAGTCCGTTTGTCTTTCAAACTAACTATTAACTATAACGAATGATTAGTTGCACCTTTGAAATAATGTAATTCCACATCAATAAAATTAGTCCAAAACTGTTGTGTCATCTAGTTGCGTTTAGAAATGTGTCAGTAGAAGAATATTAAAGAACCTCGTCTTTTTTCTTTTTTAAAGATATTTCTAGTAATGGATAACTAGGTAATAGATAAGGTTCAGCTGACATTATATCTGTCAGAGATTTCTCCTTCTTAATACCCAGATATGCCAGCTTGGCTTATGGGATGGCACAGTGCACGTTCAGAGAACACACTGTGTCTGTTATCTTGGCCAAAGTCAACTGTTCATCAAAGGGTATTTTTGAGGATTTTAAAAGATAAATAGCTCAAACGTCAGGTGGCAGCATGTGACGTGCAGGATTTCACATCTCCAACGCCATGTAGAAATATTGCAAGTGATGCAAATTGAATATTTGTTTTCCTTCGTAATGTTCCCAGATTTAAAAGGTGATGGGCACACAGTTAAGAAGTGTTTGTTGTGCATAAGACATAATATTACTTGAAGCATGGTGGCTGTTGTTTTTCTTCTTATATTAGGGAGCTATGACCTTTCTGGCTAGTCTATAGAGGAGCTCACTGTTGGAGGCTTTACTTCTCCACAGGGGCTTATGGGTTTAATTTTTCCACTGGTCTAAAATGGAATACATTTCGTTAAAAAAAGAAAAAAAAAGCGCACGCTTGTATAAAATTACCAATAATAAAAAACAGCAAAACAAAATAGGGGGAAATGACTTCCATAAGATATTCCCAGTTTCTTTTGAAGGTTAGTCGCTCCCGGTCTCTTACTTGAGGTGTGTTTTAGTGTTCCGGCGTAGATGCATTTTATTTGTTATGTCGTCAGCCCTATCAGTTCTATTACTGTGTTATGGGAATGAAGGTGATAAGGACGTACCGTGGCTTCAATTTCTGCAGCCAAGCGGTGAATATAGAGCGAAGACAAGGTGAAATGACCAATAAGTAAAGCTGACAGTATTACAAAACTCGCAAGCATCTACTGAGGGGAATCCATACAAGCACATTAGGGGGGCTGCTTGAAGGGGGTAACGGTTCAAACACACTTTGAATCTAGAGCAGTTTGATAACTTCAGATTTGACATTTTGAATGAACAGCTTTGTGACAGTTTGACAGCATATATACTTACAGCAAAGGTCGGGGGGCGGGGAGAGGGGGCTGTATATGTGTGTGTGTCTGTGAGGGTTGCACATAAAAATATTCTTACACCTGAGAGTCGGCCTGTATAGCTCCAGTCTGCCACTGATGTTTGATAAATAGAGCAGTTGATGCTTGGTTGCCTTGCGCTGAGATGCGTGGTGAACGAGGCAACAGGAAACAGTTAAATTCCTCATGCTGTTTTAATTAGACTGCTAAGATATTCATTGGATTACATTGATGACCTGCTAATACCAAACACACATAACAGGGTTTTTTGTGTGCCGTAGTTATTCTTTGCAGAATTGTTTTTGCATTAAGAAGAAAAATGAATCATTTTTTTCTATATTTTAAATATCGTAGCCAGCAGACATATAAGTCATTATCTAAATGTTGGTAGCATTTGTCTAATATTACAGCGGCATGGTGTATTAGTAATGTAAATGATCATTAATGGCAGTGGAACATTTACTGTACCCTACACTTACTATAAAAAGAGGTTTTGCAGATACTCATAGGAAGTCAGTCATATTCTTTCGTACTTATTGTAGGCTTGGGGCCACATTTGGCAGACATATGTGTCATATTTCAGATTTGCCAGTATCTGAGAAGTGAACAGGGACATTTTAAGGTCTGACATCAAAACCATCATTGCTTATAAATGCAAAGCCAAAGTTTTTTTTTCTTTTTTTAGCCACTTTTTTGTAGTCACTTATGCATAAAGCTGGTTTCTAAACATTTCCTTGCTTATAACAACTCCCTCTATTAGGCTTTTTTTAATTTAAAAATTCAGACAGATTCTTGATATATTGGGATTGTTTGTTTATCCTTTCAAAGCCAATAGAGAGCAGACATTAAACAGGAAGAACGGCCTGGCCAGGTGTGCTCAGGCACTGCTGTGTTTACATGAACACTGTCTTAAACTCTTAAGTCACCAGGATCCAGGAATAGGGTTTTTAAGACCATAAGACAATTATTTTGGACAGTGACTTTTAACAGTCTATGGCCTTGATTTACTCTAGCTTTGCGTCTGGCACAAACTCTTGTTTTGGTGTTAATTTGTTACTGTCTCTATTTAATGATGAAGTGCGGTGGTAATTAAGGGCCTCAAAGGCACACAGAGACAAAGGAACACAGTGATCTTTGGGCTTCTTCCTGTTGCAAATGTATTAATAAAAGCTTACCTTTAACATCTCAAAATTTGTGGATGGGATTATTTTAATTAGTCACAGTGTAATTTTGACTAAGCTCCATGCCTTGCAAATCACAGTCAATAGTATAATTATTTAAAGGCAGAAAAAATAAACAAAAAAAAATCATACATTTTGCTTTTTGGCTGTAGATGTGCAGATTTTGCCCAATATTGACTAGAATAATGTAAAAATGACCTTTTATTTATAAACTAGGAGGAGTGATGTAATACCCACTTGATTGGTTCTTTATTTTATTCATGTTAGCTTGTTTTGTATTAATCAAAGACTCATAATGTCTGTTGCTGGGATGTCATTTATTTTTTCCCAGCTGTTGTGATTGAGTTCAGAGGTATGTAATGTCAAACAGTGAGGAGGCTGCGATGTTCTTTGATGCTTGGAAAAAGAAAAGAGAAGTGAATGAGTCATTACCATAATATCTTGTAATATTATGTCCAAAGAAAACTAATTACCCAATAATAGGCATATTTAGTGGTCCTTTTTATGAATACAGACTTAATAAGTGATAAAATGTGCTCTAATCAAGTAGATGCAGAAAATGGTCTTTCTTGGTTGTTAAATGCAGTTATTCATCCATCATCATGTAATAGAGCATTGCATATATAAGTCAGCTGTTTGCATTGTCTTGCTTACCATTTGTCACTGGGCTGTATCTGACGTGCACCTTAGCATTTGCACCATCCAGATATGGTTGCATTCAGATCCATCATATCTCTTATAAAGTTGCACTGCAGCAATGGAAAAGATGATATTCATACACGTATGAATAGTTCTTGATATGTTTGCAGATGTTGGTTCGATACTAGCTTCCTTTTTACAGTGCTTGAACACACCTTTATTAGTTTCTCTGTCCATGTTAACCTCAAGAGAAGTGAATGCCTATAGGTGGTTTGAGAGGGAACAAGTTGAGTCATAGTAGT
The DNA here is from genome assembly GCA_037177515.1 of Pseudomugil tenellus. NCBI lineage: Eukaryota > Metazoa > Chordata > Actinopteri > Atheriniformes > Pseudomugilidae > Pseudomugil > Pseudomugil tenellus. Next base: position 5,727,067 of record JBAMHX010000017.1, read on the forward strand.
TGTACAGTGTAAGTGACTTCTTAAAAAAAAAGAAAATATTATTCTCTTATTTATCGTTAAATCAGTTAGGGCTGCAAAATGTGCAGTATCTCAGAAGAGTGCTTGGACAGCAGTAAATGGTCGACCTTTTTCTCAGCAGACATTTTGATCTGGACAAGCGCAGGTGTATTAGGAAGGGTTGTGTGCCACTTAGAGGACGCTCTGCTTTGTGTGAGCTCAATGACTCATCAGCATGCCTTTGTACAGAAATGGAATGCAGCCCTCATTAATACGCCTCAGTTTAACACCACAAACGGAGGTATATGTTCGTATATTGTAAGTCACATAATCACCACAACATTTAATGTTATGCAGTCCCACAATCACTGTGTTTTTTCTATTCCAGCAAGCAGAAAGATAAACTGGAAACAACTCTCTGCTCCACATTATTACTGATTTATAAGTGCAGAATTGAGATATCATTTATAAATACCATATATGGTATTTATAAATAAATACCAGTTAACCAGTTTTGTATAATCATGATATTTTGTTAGTGAGAACAAAAGAAAGCTGAAATAGAGGATCCGGACTTGAAATGTACTGCTGTCACTCAGTTGTTCCTCTTTGATTAATTTGAATACATTGCTCAAACAAAAGAAGAGGAATTGAGACATCTTTGCTTAATTTTCATTGTTTATAGGCCATGAATTAATCAGTGTAAGATGGTCCTGCTGCACAATAACAAGAATTTCTATTTACTTTTTCTGTTTTACGGTTTCTGAAATGTTTTTTTTTTTTTTTTTTTTTTTTACCAAAAAACAAAAACAAAACAAAAAACAAACATAATTCCTGGGGCTAGAAAGCAAAAACCAAAACAGTTATTTAAATAGTTTTTAATGTTATCAAGAAGTTTCACTGCCATGAAATTTTAAAGATGTCTCTAGGATGTGGTGTTAAAGAGAAGTCATTAAGACGAATTTGTGTTTAAATTGTGAGCAAATCTGGACTGCTGGTTTCAGCCTGTCCACTGAAATAACCGGAGCTCACTGGGACAAGACCAACATAGGAATGGTACAAATAAAATGTAATGGTTGCAAAAAGAACATTTAATTAGAATGATTTTCTTTAGATAATTTAAACTAACATTTTTTTCAGTTTGGGGTTGAAATGAAGCCTAAAAATAAAATAGCACACCAGCTGCAGTCAAGCATGGTGGCGGTTGTATCATGCTGTGGGTTTGCCGTGCTGTTTCTGGTGTAAGTGGCATTTTTATTATAACAAGGGAATGATTGAATCACAAGATTACCAAGATATGCTTGCATGGTATAAGTAACCCTGACTCAGGAAACTGGGAAATGAGAGTTTCAGCAAGATAAAGACTCCAACGTCACATCAAAAGATTAAAGAAGAAGAGGTGGATGCTTTGAAACAGACTAGCTACAAGCTCTGATTCACCATTTACCAAAAACTGTTAGAAAGAGCTGAAATCTGTCTGCAAAAAAGGACATGTGAAAAATTTGACATAGCTTGATTGTACAGGATTGAATGAGTTGCAAAAACTGCCAGCAGGCAGTAGCTAAAGCCTCGCTTACTAAATATATATGTCAGAAGTGTGCCAATTAGTGCGCCAGGGGTTCATATTCCGTTTGGATTAGTTCACTACTTGTAAAAGTTTAGTTTTTTTTTTGTTTGGGGACTTTGGGGGATTTTATTGAAATATTTAGATACTTGAGAAAAGAACTAGTATGCACACTTTCTGAATTGTGTGTTTAAAATTAAGGTGCAGATAATTCTGACTATCAGTGTTTTAAAAAAACAGACATATGTTTGATTCCACAAATTCTTTACTCGTATGGATTGTCATTTAAGCATAATTTTCTCTTCAGCTGATCTCAAAAGAGCCACAGAATCAATGATACTTTCACCAAAATACCAGGATAATCAGAGATAGCAGATGGGCACATCATCACAGTTTTCTTCTTTTTTTTCTAATACTGCATGTTCTGCTTTTTGTTTGTCCGGTTATGAAAACACTCAAGACAAGGATGAATGTGAATGAGACATATGGGGAAACATAGCTTCGGGGCTTCAAAGCACACATGCTGGTAATTTAGGACATATTTACTATTTTTCATGATATTTCATTCAGTTTAGAGACGTCCAACTCATAACATCTGTTCACAAACATGTTTGAAGGCAGGTTGGCACAAACAAGGCCGATGATCATACATGACTTAGCATTTCAGAAGAAAGCATTGACAATTTTTGCTAGGAAATAGACTTATTGCTGGTTGGTAGAAATGAAATATTTATCTGAGCAAGATTAATGTATAACAGTTATATATTAATGCATAATCATCAGTTATGCTTTGAATGACATACATGTTCTTTCCAATTTTAAGTCATTACAAGCTGTGAAGCCAGCCACTATTTGTGTTTTTCTTGTAAAACAAACATAATTTTATAGCGCAGGGTAATTCCAGCCTTTACGAACGACCCCCAGGTCAATCGGTGCTGGCAGTTTGGATGTTTTCGGTGAAGCAGGAAACAGCCCAAGAGGAAATCACGAGAAGACGCATGGATGAGCAGCAGCTCGATAGGATTTGGACGTAAAGTCAAATCAGTGAACTAAAGTGACTCACTCGCTTTTAAGTAAAGCAGGTGCTCCGTCTTCTGCAGTTAATTAAGGTTGAAAGCGGTATTAGTACATGTTGTAGCTGGGGCTTGTCACGTACAGATCATTGGATGTTTTCTGGATCTTATTCATTATGGTGGTTTGCCTGTTGAGCATGGCAATGGGAGACTTCTCATTAGTGATACGAGGATCATAAACAGATTTTTTGAGGTGTTCTTCCACAGCAAAAAGCAGTAAAGATTGACAGTGGTGATATGACACATTTATGTTGTAATTTCTTGTCGTTTTCTGTTGCTATCACACGCACACCTGTAGACGTGCTCAAACACTTTTATTGGGAGAGGCTGCGAGTTTTGATAAGGTTTTTCCTTTTAGCTTAAACACCACATCAGCACACTGGTGTAGATATGTCTTAAGAGAGAAGAAGAGTTTACCCAGGAGCTGCATTAATATATGAAATCCTTTTGTAAGATGTGAACTTAAGATAGATCCTGTTTCTCTGCCCTGATCTTCCACAGTCGCATGCAAAAGCAGCCCTTGGAGCCCCTTTAGTAAAAGGCAGTGGAAGATAAAAAAGATAGCAGGGTGGGGGTGGGGGTATCCCTTTTGGTCTGTTTTCTCATTTATTACGTTGACATATCAGGTTGTATAATGTCTTGAAATTCACTTTTGCTCTGTGCGAGTTCATAGATGTGGATGGAGCAAAACTTAATTTGGGACATTCTTCTAATGTTGATGTATAAGTTGAGGAAATATGCACAGGTCTACAGCTGTATGGGGTGCTTCAGTAGAAACACGCCATTAGCATGTCAGTAGTCATGCTCATGTGCTCCTCAAGAACTGAACCGTGTAGACTGGTTAGATAGTTAAGATTTATCTGAGGCACTCACGCTGCAAAAGGCACCCATACTGTAATTGCAGGGCTCTTTGAAAATGACATCACATTAGTGGTTGCCAGTCAATTGTACGTAATAGGTTCTGCTGCCATAAGATTACTAGAGTAATTGAATCAATGGAAAAAGGACCTCATACATCGCGTAGACAGCTGTAGATAACAGTTTTTGGTCATAATAATACCCTAATCTATGCACAAAATAGAATATTTTCTCACAAAAAGGCATGTCATTTATCATGTACGTGTAATAGGTCTGGCTTTATGTTGAAATTGCTATTTTGTTTTCTATCAGTGGAAAAATAGGTAAACACTTTAATGTTGTTTTTCATTCTGCATTGCATTTTGATTGCAGTTTACATTTGAACACATCACACCTTCAGTTCCAGTCATTTCTCTCAATAACAGTATGATATTATGGCCACATCCTCCAGCCCTAGATGTCTCTGGCCCATTCAGGTCAGTGCAGATTGTTAATTTAGCTCCGAGTCTGATTTTCTCCTCATAAAGGAACCACAGTAGAGCAAGGTTAATAAAATATTTTTACTGCTGTTATATGATGACCATAGAGCTACAGCTAAATCAGTGATACAGCTTTCTACACCAGATTTATGTGTCTTTAAATTATCATGTGTAATGCCTTTCAAGTGTTTTAATGGGAGTCATCTGTTAGATCTTTAGCAGAGTGCGAATTGGCCCTAATGTTTTTATTTTTGGATAGCGGTGCCCTGCGATGCACACCCTTGTTTTTTAGAGTTCTCCTTATGTTCAAGAACATTAACGCCAGTAAATGTGAGAGAGATGGTTTCAGCTGCTTAGAGGGTACTAAGTAGAGTAGACGGAATCAAATCAAAATGGATATTGGGCTTCTATATTGATCGAGATTGATGGATTGGATACCGGACTTAATTCCCCAATCAACATCACAAATCCACAGAAGGACCTCTGGTGGTCCTGTGTTTACAGTTTAAAAGAATTATGCAGGTTTGAGTCAAACAGAATATGTTGATTCCAAAGTTTTTCCATTAGAAATATATATATATATATATATATATATATATATATATATATGGGAATGAGCTGCTAATTTGCTAATTATCATTGCATGTCATTAATATAGATACACTGTCTTAAAACATGAAAAAGCAAGAAGGCAACTGCACATTAATAGGTCCTTACCCTGGAAACAAATGTTTCCAGGGTAAAACATTGTTCAGAAGGGAAGCACAGCAGACACTCGCTGATGCGTTTCAGTGGACCGCTAAACTTCCAGCAGACAACGTGAAAACTGAAGGGATTACCCCCTCCCAGAAAAGTTGCTCCAATTCATCAATCTGTCCAGTCGATGTCTTTTTGTCAAGGATAAATCAGCTGCACCACGACGTTCCAGACAGATTAAATAGCAGCTTCTATGATCAGAAGTCCTTTGTGCAGATACTGCAGACCACAATCTATGTGCAACGCTATCAGGCCATCTAATGTCTCCGGATTATTAACATATCTGCTTTCCTTTTCTTTTCTTTTGGACTTTAATTTTAAAACAGTTCAGTTGTTATTGGCAAATTATATTTCCTTTTTTATTATAAAGCAGCTACAGAAAATGCCTTGAAATTTTTTTAAAAAAGGTTATTTTTATCTAAATAATCTAAGAGCATTTCAAGTTGATTTCATTTTCAGTTTTTGCATCATCAAGAAGTTTTGTATATTTTACTACGCTGTATGAAACTGTACATATTGACAACAACAACAATAATGATGATAATCACAACAATGTTCACATAAACTGATTTATCTGAAAATATTGGTGTCCAAATTTCAAATAAAGGCGGATCAGTGCATCTTTAGTTATCAATAACCTTGCTGGCTATTGCACAACCACTTTTTTTGTTTTTTATTTGTTTAATCTGTTTATTAATTTATGCTTAATTAACACGTTTATTACACAAATTCCCTGCTGTTGCCTTCTCCGGTCTTACATCAGTTTTGTTGTTTTTGCAGGGAATAATGAAATCAATAGGACATTAAAACAGCTCATTAAGAAAAATATTTCCTTCCAAAATGTTTCAGGCAAATCCCCAACTTTTTTTTACTAGAAGTTTGCCGAAGTTCAAAGTTTAAAAAAGAAAGTATCAATATGCGGTAGAGACTTCAGTAAAATAACATGGTCGAATATGCATCAGCACATGTGTTATGAAAGAAATAAATCCATTACCCAGTCCCACTTAGCTGACCTGAAAGCTGGTTTTAAGTGTGTTACATAACACAGATATAATTCAGAAAGGAATGATCAGGTGAAACTAAGACTTTAAAATATCAGTGATGCATATTTCCACTATTGTTATTGCTACATATTCTGCTGGGGCTGCAGGGTGGTTTGGTGGTTACCTGACAACAAGAAGCTTTCTGGTTTGAATCTCAGCTGGGTTATTTCTGCGTGTACTTTACATAGTCGTATGTCAGCTTCCTGTCACGATTTAAAAACATGCATGAGCAGTTAACTTATGATTCTTAGGAGCAAGTATGTGGGTCTCTAGCCATATAGTGGACTAGAGACCTGACCAGGATGTCTTCTGGTATTTGTCCAGTTGCAACAGGAGAAAGCTCCCGGCCTCGCACAGCCCTGATTGGATTAAATGGATACAAAATGGATGAATATAGTCTTCTCTTAATTAGTCATTTCTCATAAAATAGTTCTCATGCATTTCTGAGTTGCTTTGTACGTTGTTACCACGTAATTTGGTAGTATTGAGATTAATAATTTTTATGTAAGTGGGGGCAGTAGTTCCCCTTTTACGCCATAATATCTTAAACCGTCAGCAAACTATGGAATTTTTTGCTACTGTGTTCAAGTATCCCTATGCGCATGTTGAGGGAGAAGTCTTCACATTGAATAAAAATTCTCAGCAGGACGGAAAAACAATTAGTTTTTGCTGCAATATAAAATGATATTTGATTTTTCTTCATATTAGCTTAAAAAGTAAGATACATGACCATGTATAAGTCTTTGGTATTCAGAGCATAATGTGTTGTCTTTGCTCAAATAGGGTGCACAAAATAATTGAGTTTGAATTGGTTATGCCTGGGGCTAAGTGCTAAAACAAATCTTTAAATGAAATTCATTACAAGCAGGGTTACCGTGCCCAGGTGTTATTGAATTCATTTCTCATTTTGACCTGATTTAGAAAGATAACGGTAATAAGTGAGACTGGCAGAAAAGATGACAGGGACATTGCACATCATGGCTTCCCTTCAAACAGATTAAAATGCATTCAGCCTCAATGGCTTAATTGATCTGTGCAGATGGTGTATTTTCTTCTTGAGTTTTCTTTCAATTGTTTTCCACAGCAGGATGCGATGTCATTTCTTAAATAAATCCATCTGTGCTGAAGCAGTAACTTTAACAAACCATAATAATCAATGTTTTAATGTTTTATGCAGCTTCATGTTACAAATAAGAAGTTTAAAATCTTTTATGCACATTCTTTTAAGACATTCCTCCCTAAATGTCAGTAAGGGACAGTTAGATTAAATTGCTATTTTAGAAAGTTCACTGCTCTTTGGCTTAAGTGCAAGGTTGATGAGGACCCAACCACCACCACCACCATCACTGCATACCTTTTTACCACTGAAATTAATGAGTAAAATGAAGCTAATGAGGTAACAAGCACAGGATGGAAAAACAGGCTGATCTGATGCATCCTCCTGGTTATTTGGCAATATCTGGAGGCGTCACCGGCCTCAGACTCTCATTTTCTTCCTGTCATATTCAATCAGCGATTCCTGCCTAAAATAAAAGTGAGTCTATGCCGTGACCGTGGCCAGCAGACTGTTGGCGTGCCTGGCCTCCACACTAACTTTTCCTTTACTGTTTTTTTTTCACACATTTGAGGTTGTTTTTAATATATAAAGCTTCATAAATAATTGATAATTTGGTAGTACCAACACTTTTGTCTGAAAATGCACTGTGTAATTTGTAGTAATAAATATGTATCTTCCTAAAGTTCATTTCCCAGTGGAATGAAAAATTGTAAATCATGTTAAAAAGAAAAGAATTACATAATTATTATTATTAACTGGTTCATTTGAAATACTTAGCCTGCTAACAGACAGTATTAGCTTGATATAAAACTAGTTGCTGGGTAAATCTGTACCTAGACAGTTTACAATTCAGGTTCAGTAGTATGAATTTAAATTAATAAAATCATTTTCTAGTTGGGATTAATGTACCAAATGATGAGGCCCTTTACAACACATAATTTACAAATAAACAAATGATCTACTAAATATATGAATTGATTTTATGGAATCCAAGACTTTAACATTAAGCACTGTTCGCTTCTGTTAATTTTTTTCGGTCCAAAATTATTCTTCATTAAATCAAACTTGATTGGATCATGTAACCATCTTGTTTCTCCACAAATTTAACTATAATTTGATCCATAGTGAACTACAGGAGGAACACTGTCAGTTGTGAAGTAAGATGTATGCAAGATGTTTTCCTGAGGAAACTTGTTCCATTCCGTTTGTTGTGATAAAATATTTGCTTCATTCATGTGCAATCAGATTGCAATCCAATAAGTTTAACAACCTTAAATGCAAAGCTTGAAATGACTGAAGTAGCTAATTATGTAGTTTGATGAATCAGAATAACTGAGTTAAAAAAGTAAACATTTTAAACAATCATTTACACTAGACTGCTTGAGAATGTGTAAAGTTTAAAAGTTTGTATTTGTGCATAAATATGACTTAAAAGCATTACCAGGATTTCACACAAATTCTAAACTTAATTGGACATTTTACTTGGGTGTCTTGCATAACCAAACCGTGTTAATGTTACATTACTCACATCAGCTTAGAGGAATTTTTGCCCATTAGCTTTTATTTCTCTGATCCTGATAAGTTTCCTCTGTTGAATTACTCACTTCAAGTCCTTTCACTACTTATAAGTTCATGGTTTTGATTTAAACAGTTAAGTAAATAAATTTATTCACATTTACATTCATGTCATTCAATCAATAACAACAAGCTGCCTGGGTTTAGATGCACCAGAAAACTCAAACCATGATACTTCCACCACTGTGTTTCACTAACGGGATAAAGTTATTACGTTTTTTATTTTTTTCTATCCGATTTAAAGAAAAACATTTTACTTTTGTCCCAACTATCCTCAAAACAATTACATTGTTTACAGTTTTCTGTCCAAACGGATCTGTGGACTACAGTTAGGAAGCTGAGTGACATTTCATACACAGTAATATTAGCCAGTGTAAGAGAGGTCTTTACACATCCCCAGAATTTACCCTGTATTTATTTGTATCCCATCATTATTGCACGTCTTGCTATTTAAAGGATCTTTACTTCCAAGGAGGGTTATTAACTTCCTGAATACCTTAATTTATACTCTGTCTGTCTGACTGTTTGAAAATATGATACTTTTTTCAGATGACATTCATACAGAAATGTAGGAAATTGTAAAATGTTCACTAACTAAAGCGTAACTGTACTAAATTGTTAAAACGCTTGCAACAATTTCTGATAACTGAGGATTTGAAATTGGATTTTGAAGCCTTTGTAGACACCTGTTTAATACTTTTTTCAGCATTTTCATTAACAATAGTTTGTACCGTTCTTTTCTCCTTTTCAGATTGATCCTAAGGTTGCCTTTCCCCGACGCGCCCAGCCTAAGGTAAGAATGAAATGGTCATTTATTGTGCTTGAATCACTAGCTCACCTAATTTTGTGTACTCGAACAGCAGATAAAGAAATAAAAAATACACATACACACACACACACACACACACACACATATAT
>JBAMHX010000017.1:5761949-5788650 GCA_037177515.1 Pseudomugil tenellus
TATTAGTTGGCTTGAAAAATGAAACCAGATCCTACCACAGGCTTCCAGGCTGTGTTGTTCAGTAGTTAAAGCAATTATTGTATGAGAGGTGGTGTATTCTCTTTTTAAAAACGATCTCCCCACCATGGTAGAAGCTGAGCCAAAGAAGCCCATTTACTGCTGTATCTGTGGGGCAATATTGAATCAGCGAGGGGTGAGAAGTGGAATCCCGTTGCTTGCTCTGAGCATGATCTTAGATGAGTGCATATTATCCCTGTATTTCTGGTGCAGTGCTTAGCAGTTAATCTCAGGCAGGTATAACGTTGCTGAATCTACAACGCCGCAATACAGAGACGCTTGGCAGGATATTAACAGCTTCAATAGAAAATACATTGTGTTACTGGGAAATGGTGGGGAGGTTTGTTAAGATTTGCTGATCAGTGGACATGTGTTAGTGGCTTCATCTCTTACAAGGTGTTTATACGCTGTTTAAAGGTGTATCGGGAGCTTGTGTGCTTTATGACATTTTTTTTTAAATAAACAAGGAACCCAGGGGGAGAAAATGCAAGTGTGTCACTGTGGTTTAAATTGTGTACTGACATTATCTAGGTAAAGGCTTGTGGGTTTCCCCGGGGGTGTGTGAGGATAAGCAGGTGTGACACAAGGGATTGCCGTTTTTCTTTTCCTTGGCCTTGCCCCTCATATTGTGTATTGCCCTGCCTCTAACAATTGGCAAACAATAGGTTATGGATTTATTTTTCTTACAGTACTCATGGCTTACCTAGAACGGAGTAAAGAATTATTTTCCACAGGTAACCAGGCCCGTCAATAACACATATGTGTGTGTGGCCAGTGCGGCGGGTGAACCATGTGTTTATCACATAATCCACTCCTCTCTCCTTGTTTGTATGGTAATATTGAAATTAAAATCAGTGGGTGCCAAACACTGTAGATGACCTGGTAGGTTTGCTTCCCTTGCAGTTTTGCTTGCTAATTTCTATGCCTCGGCCTCCCTCTCGCATCCTGGTAATGAGAAAATGTGCTGTTGTCTTTGTTTACTGAGCCAGTCAGTCTGGCTGCAGCTCTTCACATTGTTTGAATATAAACAGGAGCAAAATTATTAGCTCACTTGGAGTGTTACTCTAAGTTACATGAGCACACAGCATTTAGGAAGACCTGGGTCTCTAAAAAATATAGATATAGTGAGTGCACACACCATGCAAGATTTAATTGCTGAAAACACATATGCTGCTCTTAATTGCTGTAATAGGAAACATTGGAAAATAAAAGTAAAGTAACTTCCTGGAATGAGTCGCTAAAATGTACCAGCAGTGCACATCAAACCTTCATGATACCTGATGCAGTTTGATGCAGTTTAAGAAGAAACTTTGATATTTAGCTGTTTCCTCTCATTGATTTTATATCTACACATAGAAACAGCAAATTGAGAGCCATCAGACCGACAATACTGTCGACATGAAGTGCTGACTCAGCCATTTAATGAAAATAGGTGGCTCAGGCTTTTTAAAATACCTAATAATTTTGCAACTTGTTTTTGCATTGAGATGCCTCAGATTGAATGCAGCTGACTTATTGGAGAGGAAATTTGCTTGTCAAGATTATATCGTTTTTCTTTTAATATATATGCACAGCTGTTTCTGCAGGAAATTGCTTTTTTATTTATTTATTTATTCATTTATTGTGTTATTAGATTTAATAGACTTAGAAAATGAAAAGTCTTTCATACCATATGACAGAGTAGTATATTTCCTTTTTTCGCTTTTATATATTTCAATATTGAATTAGAGATAAACAGTAGATAATGGTTATGAAAAAAATGACACTCCCAGCCTTGGAAGCTGGGACTGGTCTGCAACACAGCTGTGAGGTAAACGACCACAAGATAAGAAAGGCCAGCGCTTGGCTTTGACCTTCACGCCTGCTGAGCCAGCAAATTCTAAATCTGATGTTGTGGATTTAATCAATATGGCACAACAAGGCTTGGAATCCTGGCTTAAACATTTTGTTTGGAGGAAAGTTTAAGTACTTCTTTTGTTCCGTGTAGGCCTATCTGTGTGTATAGTATAAAGCTAACGCAGAAACTTTTGAAGCAGCACCTAAACCGTTGCCATTTACTGAAACCCACAGAAGTAAAGATACACATTTTCTATATTTAATTTGTCAGTTTAACAATGTTTTTGTAACTCGCTCCCCCACTCACGCAGCATTGTCACACCATGCCTTCTAGCTGCAAGCTAGAGCTCACCTTCCCAATCATCAATCTGATAACCACCACAGAGAGGAATCATGAGGTGGTGGGACTGTAAGCTAAAATAGCACAGGGTTCAATGTGAGAAAATCCATTTACACCACTCTTAGTCTGATAACAAATATTGATACTTGGTGCAAGTGCGTCAATAACATTAAGCTAGAGGAAATATTGTAGTATAACACCATATTGATGGGTGTCCAAACCCTGTTTTACGCCATAATTTGGAAGACAAACAGGGGAGTAAATAAACGGCTCAACACTACTTCAAAGGCCGTTTTAACGATTTTTAATTCAAACTCAGTTATTTAAATCTGGCATTAAAATGGCAATTTTGAATGCCAGTATAATACAAGGCAGCTATCTCTTACATTAGTTTCTAACTATGAGTCTTGTGCAGTGTCCTCCTTTTATCACACACAGTTGTCACAATTTGACTGGACGATATACAATATAGATTTCTTCTACATGTTCAAACAATATTGTTACCTCCATCCATTATCTACAGCTTATTTCCGAATGGGGTCGCAGGGGGGCTGGAGGAATCCCAGCTGACATAGGGCGAGAGGTAGTGTACAGGTCGCCAGTCCATCACAGGGCCAACCTACAGAGACAAACAACCATGCACACTCACTCCTAAGGGCAATTCAGAGTCACCAAACGCGCTATCCCCAAGGTTAATGTCTTTGGACTATGGGAGGAAGCCGGAGTACCTGGAGAAAACCCACGCTAACAAAGTCCGCACAGAAAGGCCACTGTCGATGCCAGGGATCGAACCAGCAACCTGCTTGCTAACCACCGCGTCACCGTGCAGCCCAATGTTGTAACCTTTCAGGTATAAATATGAGGAATTTGGCAAGATGTCTTTCTACTTAAACATTTTCTGGGGTATTTCAGTTTGCAAAAGTAATTTTGTTTTTGATGTTTTTAAAATGCAAAAAGGATCAAAAGTCAGCAATAAGCAAGTTTAAATATCCCAGATCACTCAAGAAGAAAATATGTTAGTCTCTGATGATCACCAGATAAAATCTAAGTTGTGTCAGGTCAAATTTGCAGAAGATTTCATGGTTTGGGCTCCTGCTTCGCTGCACAAGCCCTACTCTTTTATCACCGTCAACATTAGCGACATCATTATGGATGTGTTTTGTTATTTCACACCAGCTCCTACACGTAAAATCATCCTAACAAAAATAAAAAGGTCACAGCCTGTCAGCTCAATCTGGTCTTTTTTGTAATACGATCTCATTCCATTTCATTAGTTGATTCATTTTCATGACAGATGTCCTCATACATGCTGTAGAGAGCCTGGAGGTGTTTTGCAGCTGATCACCACCTGCGGTGGGAGTTTGTTATTTGAACCTGAGGTCTAGAGTTCCCTCTCTGGCCTTCTGAAGAGCACTCATTGCTAACCCTGGCTGGTTTAGTCCTCATGCTGAGGCTAACAGTTCAGTAAAATATGAGTATCTCCTCACACATGGTTGCTTGTTGAAGTTTGTGTGCACGCTATTGTGTTAACTGTTAACCTGACTCTATGGGCACAGTTAGAACAACCTGATTTATAAATCTGATGGTCATATTCATCTGCTAAACACAGTACAAATTCAAATTTAAAGTTATAATAACTCACTTTTGATTGGGGTTAAAAAAGGTCAGCAATGCTTTGCATTTTTCTCTGCCTTCATTGTAGGTGGACATAAATTAGATTGATTCTGACTTTGTGTGCGGCAAACATATAATCAGCCTGCATAATTATTTAAAAAAGGTTTTAGAGTATAGTGAACTTTGAAAAATTCTGAACAAAAATGGGACTTGCAGGGCTTTAATGAGTGGTTACAGCTTACTCAGAAATTGTGATCTCTGTAGCTGTTTCCACATTGTTTGGCAGTGCAGCCCTGAAATTTTATAGGCATTTTTCTGAAAGGTTGCATGTGAGAATGCTGAAGCCTGCAACATTCGTTATGTTTGAGTTTACTCAGTGAGTTACCAAGTTATAAATATGAAAAATGACAGAGTGAAACCATGTGTGAATAGAGCACGTAATCCTTTTGGGATATCACTGTGAGTAAATGTGCATGCTAGTTACGGTTGCTGCGTTATATTCTTCTCTGCTGGCCTTCATGTTGCTTTTGACTTCCTTGTGGGTATTGCAGATATGTCAAAAATTCATCTAATAGTGATATCAACAAAACAGTTATCTTTAGGGCTGCATGTGGAGCCTCAACTACTGTTTGTGATGTGCTGTGAGCAGAGCACTTAGAATTCAGCAGTGTACTTTTTGCATAACGTCCTGCCTCCTGTATGCTTCACTGAGCAGCCGTTGCCGAGCATTTCCAGTTGGGACAATTTGACTCTCATGGAAACTCTCCTTTGTGCAGCGAATGTGAGATATGGCAACTGCAAAGAGAGTCTGAACCTGATTCTCCAAATGTTCTGTGTATGTTTTTTCATAATTCAGTTCCTTTTTTCGTGACTCTGACCACAGGGTTTGTCTTTGTGGATCGTTAAGTAGTTTGTAAAATAATAATCTTGCATGGCTAGTGATCATTTCCACCATGCAGTAGAGGCATAGGTATGCCACTTACACTAGCTGTACACAAGCTGTAAATATAGCCAAACCAGCAAAGCTATAAAAAGCATCAAAGAGACCAGAGGACAGTATGTGTGGACGGTTACACTGTAACCCTCAATTCTGTAGATGCAGACAAGCTTTGCAGATAGGATTCTGTGTTGTGTTTACAAAACTTACTTATTTCTGTGTAAGTAATCAAGGCACTGAGTTAGCTTAGCTTTCTGGTCCTCAAAGGATGTCGCTAGTCGTCTTCTTATGCAGCAGCAGAAGTGGGTGTATTTGCATAAGTATAACTGGAGTCATGCAATTTGTAAAAATACTGTTAAATATTGTGATAACGATAACATGTTCAATATATAGACAAACAATTATTTCCGCTGTTGGAAATGTGCATGCTAGTTAGTTGTAGAATCTGCACAAAAGCAGAACTTCTTCTAAATGAAATGCAACCCTCATCAATACACGTGGGCTTGTTCGACTTCTTGTTACAATGCCTTTTTGATTATGACATTATTCATGTTGTTGCGACAGTAATTGTAGGGTATATGGTTTGCTGATACAAGGTGACATGAGTGACCAAAGCAGACATAGTTATATAAGCTGTCAGGCAGGTCGCTTGATCAGGTTCCATTACAGGCTAGCAAGAATCATTAACTAGTGCTGCTTGTAAACTACATGTCTTCTTTCGAGAAGGTTTAGGAGTTTGATGAGCAGAGATACCCTCAACTGATTATCAGATCATGCAGCCATGCTAGTTATTTTTCAGAGTTCTTTAGAGCATGCTTATAAGTGAACCATTAATGAGCAGTTTGAGATTCAAGCATATATCCTTTGAAGTGTGCTTAATTGCACTCCATATTTTTTTCTTTAGTTATAGCAATTGCTTCATGTCATCTGGTAAAACGTACCAAGTTTTATATAATGATTGCACAATGACAAATAGCCAGTGATTGGAAGGTATGAACTTGAGACAAGGATGAACTTGCAGTGGAACAAAGACTCTGTCCCTCTGCCCACTAGATGGGCTATGTTAATGTAATGGCCCCATCCCTCCTGGGGGCTGATGAAGGTGTGGTCCACGTGCATTTCCAGAAGAATGAGTACCAGTGCCAGTGCACAGCACAGTATGTGCTACATTACCATTGTAGCACACAGCCTTCCTGTCACAGGGCTAGGAAAGCGTGGATCCAAATGCAGGCATGGGAGGCAGCACGGATTCAGATAAAACTTGGTTTAATTAGTCAAGACTCAAACTAAGCATAACTTGCCCAAACTGATAAACGCAGACAACACAATGAACCAGCAACTAAACAGAAAAAAACCAAAGGACCGAAATACACTGAAAACATAACTAGACACAGGTGGAAACAATGAGTAAATCGACACAGGTGAATAGAACATAAAGTCGAACAGAAACACATGGTGAAACAGGAACGGCATCAAAATAAAACAGGAAACCCTAGAGCCAAACCAAAACCCGCAAAAAGTCCAACCCATGACAGTCTCAAGTTTGCTTATTCAGCTCTGCAATCTCAGACCCTTAAAGCTCCTTATATTCCCTCTCTAAATTATTTTAAAGTCCCTTGTTTCCATGAGTCATCTCACCCTGCCTCTTGATAGAATTCCTGCTGTATGTTATGTTTTCCTCTTCTTTCACTTCTCACTGTTTGTTTACACAGAACTAGGGGCGGCTGTTGTCTGAAGTACCAATAATAATGACTGCTGCAAGATAAAAATGATTTCTAGGATATTGTGTGTGCATGTTACAGAGCACCAAGTCAACACTTGTAGTAGAGTTGTACTCTAAATGCACTGCCTTTCAATTTCGACAGTGTTTTGTGAAATATAGGACAGGCAGCATTTTATTAGTAAGCACAGAACTTTTAGATGTCTTTTTCATACTCATAAATATTGACTCAAAGCTTTTAAGTTACTTAGCATCAAGTGAAGTGGAGGCAACTACAAAACCAGCTCCCATTTTTTCCTTTGTGTTAAATATATATTTGCACAGGTGCTGCTTTTTCTTTCCCAGCTTCAATCCTTTTGCATTGTTCGGTTACATTTGTTAAATAGATCTATTTAGCTTTTGTGTTGTCTAAGAATGGAAAAGCAAAATAGATCTTGATTAGAACCCTGGAAATGATCAATTTAATAAAATTTAATAGGCTATCCCTTAAGCTATTAAATCAGATTTAATTGCGCCAGACTTACAGAGTAGGTTCAATGGAAATAGCAGGAGGACCCACCATGATGCAGGCGACACAAACATAGTTTAATTGTGCCAATTCAGCTAGGCCATTCTAGGACACAGTTGAGGGGAAAGTGCAAAAATGGGTTGTGTTAATTGAGTGTGTGGGCTGCATGATTTTTTTTTAATGACCCTGATAATTATTCTTTAAGGAATGTGTCCCCAGTTAGTGCATTCAGGTATGGCTCGTTGTGCTACCCAGAGTACGACTGGATGTGGTTATTAAGCCAGCTATGAGCGCAGCTTTCATGTAAATGTCATCAACAAGGTTCTGTATTTATTGACAGATTAATCAGTCATTCCCACCAAAGAGGATGCACACTGATTATTTTTTCCTTTTTTTAATTTTATGAAAACATGAAAGCTCTGCCTCTTTCGGTACCATACAATTACACCTTCTCTTAGTAGAAATGTTTAGAAAGGCTACAGCCTGTTTCAGATCTACACTCCTGTCCCTTAATCTCACAGCAGCTGAACATGTTTATTTTATATTTTGAAAGAGCAGCCTGGTTACTTTTTAGAAAAAGCCGCGAGGTTGCTTTTATATACAGTATTTGATTCAATGACCAACTACCAGCCATCACTTTCCATCCATTTCAAATCTTAGCTCCATGTAGTAGATTATTTTTAAAGACCACCAAGCACAACTTTCTTCACGGAGTTGTGGTCTTACGGCATGATTTTGCCTCATTTCTTTGTATGACAGAGACAAAAAATCGATAACAGACATAGAAAACTCCACTGAACTGACTACTGAACTAATGTTAGCGATTAAGTAGTTGAGAGATGCTCTGTCCGTTAATGAAGGTGCAATAAAAACTTTGCTGGAATGAAGCATGAGCCCTTTATTTCACCACCATTCCAGTAAACCTAAACATTTAAAAAGTTTCATTTTAAACTGCTTCTTTTCGCTGCTTGTATGTTTTACTCAACAGTAAATTGTTACATTAACATATTATTATAAAGAACTATTCAAATATGCTGTTGCAGCTTTTGTCACTCAAAGTTGTATGTTGGGAAGAAGTCATGAAGATGTGTTTTTGCTTTCAGCTGTAGAAAATTGTGACTGATTCCCTGATGCATAGTCCGCAAAAAGTCAATAGAAAAAATCCCTTTTTCTTTTTCCTCTTTAGCACTGGAAATTATCCAGTAAAGGTTCTAATGTTCTTATAGATAAATTTCCTAATGCACTACTACTGGGAAATGGAAAATAAACATCCCATCCTAATCTGACATTGTGCAGCACATATGAGGATGACAGCTCTTCCACCAGCAGTTTTTTCTCTGATATACAAGGGAGAAAGGATTCTAATGCAACCTTAATGTTGTTCTGTTAATGCTGAACAATTAAGTAGGCAGTTGCTCTGCTATTTAGCCTTGTGAACTTTGTTGAGTGTTTGCAATATACAGGGCTGAGTGGCTGCATTTTTTCCATGGTATTTAAATATCACTCTGTGCACCTTTAATTGAGCAAAACGGTCATCTATTAGTTTTCCTCCAAGAGTAACAGATTGGTAGAGGTTGTGTCATTGATCTTTAACCGGATTAAGAGACAGCAATTGGTGAAATTTTGAGATGTTCTTAATAAAAACTTCCACTAACTCTGGTCATGTGGTGACTAAAGTGTTGATAACAATATTGTTTTTATGAAGGAGTGTTGACTGTAATGTTCCTTTGGTCTAGCTAACAATGTTATTGTAGACATCTCCCCAGGCAAGTGCCCTTGTGAACTCTGCTCCACAAATGGTCGAGCCATGGAAAAAGAGTTATATTTAGAAAGTGTGGGTGATGCTGGTAGCTCTGGTGCCAGCAAGAGTTGCATTTGTATCTTAAAGCCACCCGCTACCTATGAATGATTAACTCCCACAGACCAAGTGCAGAAAATAAAGAAAATACATAAATGTGCTTGTGTGAACGGTAACACAGTTTCATTGATCTATAGTGTATATTTCAAGCTAACAACTGCTAACAGGTCGAGAAGATGTTCTCTTTCTTTTCTTTTTTATGCTATTAAGGGTTTGAATGCAACTTTGTTGAGGGTCTCTGTGTCAAGAGGTTTAATTATGTCTACAAAGACTCATCATCTTAGATTAATGAATATTCCTGGCTACTGCAGACGAGCCCATTCTCTGTATGTTGCCAGAGAGTTCAACACTTTTTTCTGACCTTTTCCCTGTACTTACAGGATAATGGAGCTATAAGCTATCATTGCTAAAATATTCTGGGTACAAAAATCATTCATCACCTACCAATGGACAGAATCTTTAACAGCCTCTAAGTCTAGCAGACCCCGTGGGACTTGTAGTGCTTTAAAAACCTCATAGTTCAGCACTTAATACAGTATCATTGTCTGTTAGAAACATCTATAGGTAATTGTGAGCTTGACTTGTCAATGAAGTGACTCAGTTTTGTTGTAGTTTGCATTGATGGACACTTTGGGTTTAAACGACTTATCACCCCCTTTTCCTGCTTTGGAAAATGGTTATCTGTTATGGAACCTCTCTATCTATAAATAAATTTGGTATCGTCAAGAGGGCTTAACCACTGTCTTTCTGAGTGAAAGATAAATCTCTATATAAGGGTAGAATAACCAAAGGGAAAGCTTGAGGGGAAGTGAGTTAAACACTTATACAGGTAAAGATGAAGTTGTGTCTGCTGTTTCATACTTTGCATAATCATTTCTTTCTCCCTGGATCTTATCTACCCAAAGTGCTGATTGATAGGTTTTTTTTCTCTCTCCAAGCATTACATTTTAAGAAACAGTCTTCCACTAGATATCTGCTTTAAACTTTGACTTATCTCCACTAAAAGACACAGCAAGTCATCCAATGGCTATTAATTTTTTTCTTTTGTACAATCCCAACCCCCCCAGGTGTGACAGTATGTGTTTAGTTGGGGGAAAAAAGGAAGAAAGAAAAAGAAAGGTAGACAGTGGTGGTCAGATGAAAGAGATAGGCTTTCTGGGCTCTTTGTGAGATAGCCAGATAAAACATGACACGGTTCTTTGAGGTGGAATGTGAAAAAGAAACAAGAAAAAAGCATAGAGCATGGATGCCAGGCCAAAGCTTTGTTAAAACAATGATAACACTTGAAGTGTGTTTCTTTGCCAGGTGAGGGTTTCATCATTTAAAAAAAAAGGGACAGAAACGAGGAAACACTGCAGGAGGAAATATAAAAGATAAAAAAGATAGTTGTTTTTATTCCTAGTTCCTTTAACTTGTTTGATTTTAGTTACTTTTATCAGTTCCTATAAACAGTCTTTGGGTACTTTCACCAATGTGCTTGATGTATTCTACTATATCTGACAAAGGGGTGAAACATGATGCAACATCTGAAGCCTTTACACACAGATGCCAAATTTAAAGAAACACAGGAACCAGAAAGAGTCATTTCAGGCGCATAAACA
The DNA here is from genome assembly GCA_037177515.1 of Pseudomugil tenellus. Taxonomy (NCBI): domain Eukaryota; kingdom Metazoa; phylum Chordata; class Actinopteri; order Atheriniformes; family Pseudomugilidae; genus Pseudomugil; species Pseudomugil tenellus. The sequence continues at coordinate 5,772,421 of JBAMHX010000017.1, forward strand.
GCAGTAAATGTGACTCATTTAACAGGAAATTTTTTAAGTTAGTTTGTGAACATTACTTAAAGTACTTGTTGTCCAGAACACCCAGTTTAGTGGGTGTTTATTGTCAAGAAATGATCAACTAAGTCATGTTTGTAAATTAGCAGGACCTCTACTTGGACTTATTATGGCTTATTTCAATTATAAAAATGTTATTTAATATGTCTTTTAAATCTACCTGTAAAAATTTGAAACATGGGCAAAAATACATGTTGCTAGTTTTTGACCTCCAGACATCCTTTAGCAGAACAGTTGCTGTCTGAAGCATAAGTAATACCAAAACAGTCAAAATAAATAAACAGGATCATACAACTGTAATTAAATCATTACTTACTCATGACTCAAAGGCACTGACCTTCTGACCAGTTGGTTATATTTGAAGAACAAAATTATTCAATTCAATTCAGTTCAAGTCAGTTGAGTTCGGTTCAAATCAATTCATTTGTATAGACCCACTTCACAACAATATAATCTAAGGGCAATTTACAGACAGATCAGTTTGAGCCATTTCACAATAAATAACCTAGCAATCCATCCAAAAACACCGATTTTGGATGGATAAAACTATGAAGAAGTTTTTCTTCTCCATAGAATGTAAGATTCAGTGAATGCTGCTGGTGGTGAAACGCCCTTGACGCTTATCTTCCTATTCCGCAGCTTTTTAAGGCATGCTGTAAAGAAAGTGACAATACAGTTTTTCTTTCTTTTTATATATAAAAAAAAAAAAAAAAAAACCAACAAGGATGAATTAATCCATTTGTTTTAGGGAATAACTCTTCCACTGCCATACTGTCCTGTGTATGTATATTTGTACTAAGACTTGGTATTAGCATTGTACCAACTTTGTGTTAGCATCGTAATAAGACTTGGTATTAGCATTGTACTAAGACTTGGCATTAGCATCGTACTAACTCTTCGACAGCTAACTCATTTGTTCAACCAGTTTTTTTTCTGTACAGTTCATCATCTTGACTGACTGTATAGGGAGAACCAGTCTTTTGTTGTGACCTGAACAACAAGACACTTATGGTTGCTTTCTAATTAAGGCTGCTCATCCAACACTGAGTCATAGTAAGTCTTCACTTCCTTACACAAAGTCTGATTCCTCATTTTGTTATTAAGCTAGCTGGTAAGTTCACATGACTCGTGCTTTGTTTAAATCCAACAAATAATAATAATAATAATAATTATTATTATTATTATTATAAAAATAATAATAATAGATACTTTACTCATCCCCGGAGGGAAATTCAAGTTTCCAGTACGGCCAAAAGCAAACAGTAGACATATACAGACATATACAATATCATATAAACACCCTCATCTATAATTCGATGCTTATGGAGTGTACAATTCAAAATGCCTTATGGATGATTTGGTATTCCAATTGTCTTAGGATGGCTTTTCTTGTTGGTGTATGCCATTTCAATAACTTAGAAAACAGCATGATGTTAATTTACTGAGAGTGCCCTCTACTGAATCAAAAATAAAATAATACAAATAATTTTAAACATTATCTATAAACATGCATAGGGTGTAATATTTTTAATTCAAACAAAGTGATATCTTTTCAAGTTTCCCCTCATTCAAACAGATGTCCAATCCTTGAAGAGTAATCGACACCCTTAGGAAGATGGGTGCATTACAAACTATGGCTAGGCTAATGATGCAAAAACCGAACAAACATCTCAGTTTCTGATGCTTTCTATGAAAAAAAATCCTTTGTAGATGAGCCATTTGATTCTAATGTGAAGTAGAAACTGTTTAATGGCTGGTGCAGATTTATACACATATACCCATGGTGTTTAATTACTTACTGCCATAAAGGAAATGCCGAATATGGTAAATGTGAATTCAAGAGAACAACCTAATTTCAACCCTACACTGATTTAACATGTATAAATGAATGGATTGTGAATTAAATTATTTTCATCCTATAATAAGCCTTCTAACTGCTCTTATTACACCTCTCTTAAAAACAAATATGGTTTCTCAGAAAAGTTTTAAATTCACTATAGTTTGTCATCTGCTCAAAAACAGATGACTGCATCTAAATCATCTCTAGAAAACTGCATCCTGCATCCTTGTGGAGTCACCAATAACCTTTTTTGAAAATATTTAGTATCCCTTGATTCAAAGCGAGGCAAAAATGCAAACTAAGTATGGATAAAAGTGCAGAGTGAAGAAAAAAATTGTTTGGAGCTGCAGGGGAGGCCATGAAGCTGAAAGCTATCTGACATGATGATGCTATTTATTAAGAGTTATTTATGCAAGACTGAAGAGGTGATGGATAACAACAGGACCGCCAAGGCTCCCCTTTGTTTTCAGGGTTGGTAAGTGTTCCATTGAAGCTGTGTTAGATGGTCAACTTCACTTGATTGAAAGGGAAGATAAAAGTGGGCATGCGAATAAACACATGCTCACATCATGACCATCCATGTCTTTAACATGTATATAAATGGAACTCTGCTGTAAGTTTACTGTATTTGATAGGAACGTGTGCTCTTGATTACATGTATTTGTTTGCATGTTTGCAATAAGGATGACTGAAGACTGACAGAGCCTCAAGGGAAGGCCTGAAATCTTTGACCTGAATACATATTTTCACATATTAGTGATGAGTGAGGGAGCTCCAGCGAGACGTGACAAGGCCTGTTTTCCTGCTTGTTTACAGGTAATAAATACTCTGCACATTGAAGTTGGAAACCAGGCCAGGAGATCATATAATATGCTGTAGGAAATAGAAGAATACTCATTGACATTTAGTATAATTAACTTCATGGCTACTGCTGGGGGTGTAGTGCCCTCTTGCTTGATGTAGACTCATTTAATGAAACAAATGGTATTAGTGACAGTAAAGTAAATACCGATGAGGGTGTTACAATGTACTAGTTTTAGAACATGTCATTAAAAACCATGTTATATGCAGCGAAATAACTCAGTACTTATGATAATGTCAGAAGTAATTTTCTGTTGATGTAACCTTATTCATATTATCTTGTCACTTCTCCTTGCTTTTTCAGTGTATTATTGTTCCCGTGGTATACAATAAATATCAATACTCTATACTTCTGTATTTTTTTGTATTTCATTAGAAGCCAAGCAACACCCACCATCCTATCCTAAAGAAAAAAAAATGGAAACTACAGATGCATAATATGTTAAAGATGCTTTTGTATGATAATAGTATGTTATCATACATCTATTTTGCACTGACATCACATAACATTGAATACGTTTCCAGTTTGATATGTTGTATTAAATTTTGTCAGCTATTTTATTTTAATTAGTTTTAGTCTAGTTCTAATCAGAAGTGTGGTTGTTTATTTATTCACATTGTTTCAGAGCAGGCTTTTAACCTAAGTATTTCATCTTTTTTATTTTTCCATTTTCTGATCATTTTGGTGCTGCAGCTGTCACCGTGGCGATAGTTGTTATTCTAGTCTATGAACAGGTTAATGGAAAAGGCTCAGGGTTCATGTCCCTCTGCTCTGCGGTAATGCAAACAGATGGACTCTTTGCAGTTTAATCCAGTTATTGTTAACCATTTTTCAAACTCAGAACCACTCCCTTTATGTCAAACGCACTCAAATACCTCTCTATAGTACACCCATTTTTGTAAGGTTAAGCCTTAGAAATGCAGTTATTAATTTAATACTATCAATTAGAACATATGTATGTACTGTTGATGTAACAGTACAGGAGGCTTTATCGGGAGTGTCTATCTTGATCTTAAAGGGCCATTATCTTGCAGCTTTTAGTGTTTTCCCTTCTCCAACATACATGATTCCATTTAAATGGGTCCAACAGCTTCTTGCCAACTTCTTCGGAATGACCCATTCAATTAAGTCAAGCGTGTTGGAGCAGGAATCCTGCAGGATAGTGGATCTGAAGGACTGGAGTTTGACACCTGTGATTTAAATAAAGTAACACAGAACTGGCTCATTACCTGTTCAAAAACATTTAAAATAAGTAATGTTTATATCCTCTATTGTGTTGGTGGTCATAATCTTCATAAAAAAGGAGGATAATGTAACTTTTGCTGGATTGGGATCACCACTGTGACAAAGCAGCTACATGGCTAAAATAAGTTGTTTAGCTGAGATGATGCCAAATTCAGATTTTTAATACGATATGAGTCATAACTGTATTCAGTAGAATTAAATAAATAAATATTGTAGGTAAAAGAGAAAAAATAAAAGAAAAGAAAAAGTTCAAATAAAAAAAAATGACGAATAATGAATGTGATTTGAGTAAAGCACTTTGTGACACACACAAAGTGCTTTACATAAAAGTGCTTTTATGTAAAGCACTTTGGATTGTCTTGCACATGAAATGTGCTATACAAATAAACTCGCTTTGGTTTGATTACCACTTAAATTTCAGGTAGCTATAATTGCGCATAACAAACACTGCTCATCTTCTGGTCCAATTATCATTTTCAACCTTAGGACTAATCAGGTGAACAGTCAGGAGAGTTTACCAAATGCTTGGATGAACTACTCTGCCTCTGTTACTTACCAGAGCAATCTTAAATAGCTGTCTGACTCTAAAGTCTGGCAGGACACAGGAATGATGGCTTCAATTCCAGCTTGTAAAGGTAGGACATCACTTTTCTATAATTTTTTCTTATGGCCGAGCACCTATACGAGTCATCTTCATAGACTCTGAATGAATGACCTTTGTAAAGCAGCGTGGCTCTCCTCCAAGCCTCCTGGACTAGGTCCCAGGTCCAGGAGACTTCTGGTTTTCCCGGGCTTTGGCCTGCAAATTTTTTCACCTAATGTGGCCATGTGGTCAGCTTGGTTCAGTTCGTTGGAAGAAGAGAAGATCACTTAACCCAAAGCAAGTTGCACATAAACCTCTGTGGTTCATGTCCATTCAATTTCCACAGTGAACCATTACAGGGCCAACACAGGGCCAACACACACAGACAAACAACCATGCACACACACACTGACTCCTACGGGCAATTTAGAGTCTCCAATCAGCCTATCCCCAAGGTGCACGTCTTTGGACTGTGGGAGGAAGCCGGAGTACCCTAAGAGAACCCACGCTAACACGGGGAGAACATGCAAACTCCAAGACAATATATTATAATAATTTGTATCAAATTGGTAAATTGCAGTTCTGTAATATGTAAATAGTGACAGTCTGCAATTTCTGTGTCATCTTCTTCTTTTACCTCTTCTTTTTTTTGGGTTTGTTCCTTTTGCCACTTGTGTTTGGGCTATACAGCTTAATTCTGCCCCAACAATTTCCGGTGGTGTTGCACCAGCATTTGCATCGAGCGACAGATCTGCAAGTAGCTAGCCTAAAAACGCACCAAGTTATCTGTGAAACCGATGCAGAGTATGAACAAACTGGCCTTCCGTCTACGTATCCGTCTTCTGCGTTGAGCATAAATGGGTCTTAACACTTCAATCCACTGAGCATAAATGTGTTTTATGTTGACAGATCTGGGGTGCTGCTACATTTATATACACATTTTATGGGTTTTTTATGCTCCTGTTCAATATCTGGGCCGTTATTGTGAGCTTTTCTGTTGAAGAGGCACACAAAACAACAGAAAACATTAATAATGTCATGTTCAGCTGGACACCCTCATTACAGATTTAGAGATATACACGAAGTAGCTTTCTCATTGTAATGATCATTTGAACAGAAATAAAACAAAAGTTTTTTAAAGGCAGAATAAATAATAATAATTATAAAGACACCAACTTAAAGGCAGACGTTGGTCTAGATTATATTAGATCATGAGACATAACTGTTTGAGTACACAGTTAATGAAAAAAACACTGGATTTCAGAGACCCAGTCAAGAGCATTGTGAAATCAAAGTCTGTGTCAAGATTTGTAGGCTTTTCTTCTTGTACTATTCCACATGTATATTCTGTTTGCTTTACTTCCTGTTCCCTACTTCCGGTCATTCATTTTCACACCTGCTTCTTGTTTTGAAAGAGTTGTTGCTGTCACTTTGTATATATGCTCCACGTTTTCCTTTATTCATTGCAAATTCATTGTGTGTTAGTTATATGTTGGTTCGTATAAGCCCATAGTCTTACTGGTAGCCTCCACTTGTGACTTTTGTTTCATTAAATCTTATCTTCTGACAAATATCCACCTACATCTCTGTGAGTCCTGCCTTTGGTTCCAGCATCATTGTCACTTTTTTGACACGACCCATGACGGTCTATCAGTTTTTGTTTTGCCATAACATGGATATCTCATGATGGTAGACGTTTTAGAAATCTGGTAAATGGTTAAGAAAGAAAAATATAAGCAGCTAATGTAGAACCACTCCACACTACATTGCTTGTGGATGAAATAATATTTTGGGACAAAGTCTTATACGAGGTTCCGAAAGGACAAAATTACTCCCAGAATATCTGCGCCACTTTCCACCATCGCTTTGTCTACAAAAAGGGCCACATCTTTCTTTTTTTGTGTTTTGAGCTGCAGGTGTGTTCAGTTGTGATCGTCAGCAATTGGATATGAAGGGGACTGCCAACTCCAAGTATGACCTCATTAATTACATCTGTCAGTGATTCCCTGCAGATCTGTCTCCTGCTCTTCACATGCTGCCACTCAGCCAGCCAGCCAGTCAACCAGTCAACCAGTCAGTCAGGAAATTTTCTGCTGGGGGTTAGACAACCTGCCGGGCTTCTGCTCATAACACTGGCAGGTGGGATTGTGGGGGGAGAAAGAAGAGGAAACATTAAGGTTGGGGAGGGGTAGACAGCTAGTGAAACGAATGAACACATTCATGCGAACTCACTTCCGTTTCAGAACGTAAAAATGCATACACACACATACAAGCAAACATCTCTTCGCAGAGCAGCCGGAAACATTTTATCTTTATTTAAATCCTTAAATTATAGCTGATTAAAAATTCATGGGGAACCGTTTATATGAAAGTTGGGTGCTGTGCAGACTGCCCTGTGATGTATAATTGGTCTGAAGGTTGCCAGCCCCTTTGAACAAGTCAGGACGGGGAGTTGTGGCAGCCTGTGTGCTTTGAATGAGGATTTGAGTGTTTACCACCCACGTACCCTTCATATCGCGTCTCTTTTACTGTCCTGCTTTTCTACACAGTACAGGGATTGTTGAACGTTGAAAAGTTAGTAATACAGACAGTAAGAGTTGATATAAAAGTAGACAAAAGATTCCTTAATGAGGCGTTCTTTTGATTTGGTTTTGGATTCAGTTGGTGGACAACAGTTGTGCTGAAATTACATTTGGAGCCGCTTGCAACCTTAGAGACTGTCCTACAGCAGAATCTCACTGGGCTTTGTTTTTTCGTTATGTTTTGGTGGTGGTGGTGTGTGGGGGGGAGGGGGTGTTGGTGTTGAAGGTCTCCACTGTTGGGGACCAACTATAACCTGGCTCATGCTGAGTATGTGAGAAGCCCCATCTTCACTCCCTCTTTTCTCGTCATCCTTGTAGCACATGCATTCACAAACACACACTGCTCAATGGCAGGGCCCTCCTGCTGCCCCATAGCATGGAATACTACATTTGTTTGTTTACGCCTCGTTTTCTTTCCCTGAACTCTATTAACATTTATATTGCAGCTGAAGGTGTTGGAAGTCCCTCCTGCAGTGGAGGGAAACTCAGCTTAGATGAGAATGAGCTTCAGTCGAGCCTTCCTAGGCACAGTCTTGTGTGTTTATACCTACATTATCCAGCTATTCCCCAACTGCTTCTTTTCCTGTCTTGGTTTTTTTTTTTTTTTATCCTCTTCTTTTTTCACTTCATATCACCATTTGCTCCAGCTTGCCTCTTATGTGACTCCTTAAGCTTTTATCTCTCTCCAAGGTAAATTGATTGCTTGAAAAAAAAAAGTGTCTGGAAAAGCTTCGGGATTGGGCAGCCTGATTGAGCATTAGCATATGAATAGAAGAGAGACAGCTCACCATGTCAGAGGAGGAGGAAGTGTTACGGGAAACATCCGCTAGACATCTGTGTTTCAGATGTTTCTTGCCAATTTTAACACATTTCTTTGCTGATCTGTGGGGATATTCCAAACAGACATTTCTAATTCACACTGCTGCGACTTTGCTATTCATGCAGGATTTGGTACCACAATCTGTACTGTCATTCTCTCCAAACTCCGCCTTCCTCAAGGCTCCACAAACAGGAAAACTCCACAATAATTTCATACACTATTAAACAAAGAAATGACACAAAGGGTGTAAATGAGCTGTGCACGACTGTTGACATCACTTTTTGTGTTGCTCCTCCTTGCCTGAAGACACAGACAAACCGATACAGATTGTCACACATGGTTGATAGCTGTCATGTCGATCTTGCCTGGGTGGCAGACCTGCATCAATTAGGCCCCAATACCGAAGGTTACAGATCTTTATCGGCCCCTGTGACCCAGAGGCCGGGCAGTCAGCAGGGACACAATGCTCTGTTTGATATTTTCACACAGGAGGATTAAAGCATCAACCCTATTACTGTGCAATGTCTCATTTATCATTCTTTTTTACTGGCTACTGCATGAAATATTTTGACATTAGTTACAACCCTTGACGTGCTCACTAATGGCAGAATTTAGCAGAATAAAGCTCTCTGGATGACAAGAAATAGCACGTGTGCAACGATTGCATATTTCTTATTTTGCACTTTTTTGGCTGATTGAATAAACCTTATTGCCTTTATGTATTGCAAATACAAAAATTCATTGTCTAAAGGGACCATCCTTTCCCAATGAATGCTATTTAATGGTTTTAATTGTAAAATGACATAGATGACGATAGATAACAATAAGAATGCAGATTTTTCCTCTAGATCTAAAATATATTTTTTCACTATTGATTTTTCTTAGCTTTCTTATGTGCAAAAATGTAAGCTGAATAACAAGTTAATGTCACTGGTCTTGTGTGCTTCCTAATACTGTTAAGAAGAAAAGCCTGGAGGAATGGGGAACTGGGATTGCAATTGTTAATACAAAGTGTATATATATATATATATATATATATGCACTTAAAAGCATCCATGCTTGGATATTCTCGAATTGAAATGCCTGCAGTCTAACTAAACTGAGTGCTATTATATTTATTATGTAAAACCTATCAACACCTGATGTCAATCCAACAATCTTATTTAGTATGATGCTGAATTTAGCATTAAGTATGTTACTTTATATGCATTATGTACAGTAAATACCGTATATGAAGACATGTATAATCTTTTGTTGCATGCAGTAATAAAATGCAATGTGTGCATGATTCTGAAACAAATATCAAAAGTAATGTGTTGCAGTCACAGCAGCTTCTTTCCTGCTTTCCTTACTGTCTCTTTTCCCCTCTGTTACACCAGCTGTCCCTGTATCCTCAAAGTTCACTTTGGGTAGGCAACTTCTGGTTTGTTCTGCTCTTTAGTTTCCGGGGCTGACACAAACACAGACACACGCACACGTGTGTACTTCCCTGTACACACACGTTCCCTTGCTCATACGCACTCAAAAGAAGAGAAAGAAGAAGAAGGGGGAGGGAGAAGGTGGGGGGAGCGGGGGGAAGCAAAGCGAGAGCCCTTTTGTGCATTTCTTGACTCCACTGTGCACCGCCGCAACATTTTACTGATGACTTCCTATCGCCAACAGCAAAGTGTCACTTTCCTTCGATTTGCTAATTTGCATTGGTTCCCTTTCCCAGCATGATTCTGTGTATCAGTGCCCACAAGCTGAATGTCAGTGTCTCCTCTCAGCATACAAATATCCTGCTGATACAGTACGTCATGTATACTCCTGGACATCTCTAACATTTGATAATACCCTTGATATTTCCCATCAGAATTTCATGTTGCTGTTTCTATAACCAAATACCATTATGCTCGAGCTGAGTGTCTCCTTTCATAGCATCCATTAAATCCACACTATTAATCACATAACAATGAGTTTTTACATTAAGGATGTATTGAGTCTTTTGCATCTTTTATAAAAAAGATGATTAAATTCTTACTAATGGATCAAAATGACAAGTCCACAAATGTTCTGTTCTTGTGGATTTGTAGGCAGAACTAGACGGAGCCATATAGGTGATCTGCCATGGCCTCATCTAATCTGATTTGCATGCCGGAGAGAATTATGTAATTGGCATTTATGCAGAACAAAGAAGGATCAGCTCATGGAAAAGAAGGGTTTTCATGTAGAACTGTGTGTCTAAGCCTGTTTTCTGCAGCTCTGTGCTGCCTACGGTTGGCTACTGCATAGACAGACAAGAAATGATTGTTGTGTGTGACTGTTTTTGTTTTGTACCATACAAATGCAAGTTGTGTTGTATTAGTGCAAGATGAGCTGGCACATGGCATGTGACAAGGGGGGAATATGTTGGAAGCCTACCAGATCTTTAACATATGCTACCTAACATTTGTAAAGCTTTTAGCGCTCCTGTAATTATTATGTACCAGTCTCAAGACTCACCACTGAGAATAGAAATGGCTCAAGCTTAGCTACATTTAAATCGGGTTTGAGCAACAGCTCTACAGCTCTCTTAAAGACATTTTTAAACGTATATGTGGTAAAGATGAGGACACATCTTAATGTATAATAATAATAATAATATTTATTGAAATACTTCACTTTTCATGTGATTGTTGAGAATATTATTTCTTTACGACAGCATGGATCTTTTGCTTGCTGCTTCCTGATTTCTCTTTTTTTATTGTAGTACACTAAAAGTACGGAAGTGAATGGGTTAACAAGTATATTTTTTCTTGCCACTGTTACTTGACAGTAATATTATAATCTGTAATGAATTTTTTATCACATTTCTTATGCACAAGGAAATTAAATTCATTAAACAGGCCCCTTTGGATAGGAAGTGCTGTAAAAGAGGCAGTTTAACTTTAGTTGGAGACACAAGACTTTCAACAACGATATTACCCCATCTACTTTATAACTTTATTCAGAAAAACTGAAGTTGATGCTTTGATGCAAACAGCTTATGCACAAGTGCAAAGCGCCAAATTTATGTTGGTGTAGTTGTTGCTAGAACAGCAAGCGTTGTCCTAAAATGCAATATGTTTACAGCAAATGTATTACATTTTACAAGCGTATTGTTGTCTCTCACTTCTGTTTTAATTATTTTATTTTTGTGTCCTCTGTGGAGCTGTAGTCATAAAGCATGATTGATAAGCTGGATAAGTCTGCTGAACTTTCCCAAATCTGGAGCGTGGCTTCGGGCCAAATCTCCTGCAGCGAGCATGAGACTCATGCAGTGGACGCCGATCTGACACGCTCTTCCTGCACCTCCTATTTCTCACACTTTGAATTGTTGACGTTGGCTTTGCGTTTTTGCTGCTGCGAGCCGAATCAGAAGCTACATCACAGCCACAGTTTGACCTGACGGAGGGAATGTTGTCTAATTCGGAGAGGTCCTAATTAAGTCTACTTGGTTTCTACAGTCTTGTGCTTTTACTTAAATAAAAACTCAAAGTGCAGAATAAGAGGTGACAAAGAATGCAGAAATCAGAGAAATAACTAAATCTATAAACATGTTGCTGTTTTATCGAATCCATTTTTAAAAAGGTCAGTTTTTTCTTTTTCTTTTGCTTCACAAAAGGGCTCATTTTTCTCCATGAACTGGAGAAATAACCAAAAGAAGGGTGAAGATCAGGAGTATAATGCACTAATGCCTTAATAAGCTTTTATGACCCTGTAAAATCATGGCGTTACTCTCATTTGTTAAAATATGACTGTTTCTCAGCTCTGTTGAAAAAAAAAATGAATGAAGGAGAGAACGTCTGCTCGGTGCAAAAATTAAATTGCACACTTTGTTCATTTAGCCTTTTAATTCTCTTAAATTAAACTTCAGAAGTTGGACTCAAGTCATGTCTACATTTCACCCCAATCAGACTTAATTTCACACTCACTTATGATGTTTAAACAAGATAACCTGATGTCTTTGTAAACAATTTTTAAAAGTCAACCATAGCATACTCCAAATCCTTTTTCAGTTCATCCCTTTCCATATGTGTTTAGTATTTAGTCATTTGCCCTAGTCTTGGCATAGATATGACAAAAGTCATGTACACACCTACATGTTACACATATTCAAAGCCGTGTTTTATATTGTTTAAGCATTTCTCAGTTATGTATTGCTGATGAAATGCGTATTATGCAGCTCTTTGCACATACTGTTATTCCATTGCTCTCCAACAGTCCTTGTAAAACCATTGTCAAGTATTGGGTGTGACAAGGCTGCAGCTTTTCAAAGAAAGACCGAGCAATGGAAAGCTTTAAATGCCAGTAAATATATTCAACAGATTCTCAGAGTTCCAGTTTGATCTTTTCCTAAAAAGAAATGTTTTGCAATATGTTGCGTGTACATAAAAAAGCAAACAAATTTTATGGTCAAAGAGATTGCATCTGTTAAATTAGATTCTTCTTCATACCTGTGGGTGGTCTCTCCAGTAAAGTATCAAAACTAACCCCGATTGTCATCACAGTGCAGTTTTTTGCTGCAGTGCATTGCTTGGGCTAGAGGCAAAGCAACCTTGCTGTGCAACTGTGGACCTGTGTTGATCTCTTACCGCTGTTTAAAACACTGAGCTGCCAGCAGGAGCCAAGAGAAGTAGTTTGTTCTGCTCACCACTCAATGGACATGTTTCATTGGCACCTTGCCGGAGGTCAGCAATAACTGACGGCCAGAGCCGTGGGGGTCAGGCCCACTACCCGCCTTTACCTGGAGAGTGAATTACGCTGCAGGTAGGGCAGGTGGGCTGAGCCAAGGCTTGGGGCTGAGATTGTGGCCCAGCATCATTTCAAGGGTTTGTGTGGACCGCGTGCAGAAATCCAATTGACCATAATGTCACACAGCTCCATTTATACGCCTAATGCGTGAGGGCTCCTTGGAAACCCAGCAATTCCTTTTTCACAGATTTCTCAACCAATAACTATTCTGTAGGGTGTCTCACTTGAGTGATAGTCTTGGAAGATGTATCATTGAAGGATTAGGACTAGAGCTCATCAAAGAAAATAGCCTGGTCAGTGTGACGTGCCGCTTTAAAGTGGCTGAATATTTTAAGAGAGTCCTCTTCCTCAGAGGAAATGAAATACAGACAAAGAGTGAAGAGCAGGAGGTTTTTGTTTGCTTCTCTCATCGCTCAGGGGCAGAGATGGGAGATTTGGAGATGTGGAGTAGATTGTTAGGGAGTGAAGCAGTCGGGGCCTATTTTCACCGCAGCTGAGGCCTCCGCTAGCCACAAGCAGTTTATATAATTCTAGAGATGAGAGAACAAAATATCTTCCTCCACACAAAGTAAGATTTTACTCCCTCTTCATCCTCCTTCTAGCTTTATTTCCTATTTTTTTTTATGCTATATGTCGTCTCTCACTTTACTCCATTTACCTCGAGACAGCATTACCAAGGTGCATCAAGGACAGTACAAGGGATTGCAGCATTGCCATAAAGAGACAGGCACAGTGCGACAGAGTGTAAAAAGTCCCCTTTTTACATGACATCTACTCAGGATCATTGTGCTTGCTCTGCCATGCATCACCTGCCACTAAATGATGGCTTATTGTGAGCTGAGTGGATGTGTGTCCACGTAACTTGATGCTGGCTGGTCAGGATTGCCCGGGAGCTATCCATGCCATGGAGAATGACTTAGCTGAGCCGTGCTTCTTAGCTCTTCTGAGCATGCTTAAGAGCAGAGAATTATTCCACTCATTTCTAGCTTCCTGTGAAGCATGACAAAAAACTCGAGTGCTTCATGCTCGCCCAATTCCCTTCCTGAGAGGAGCCGAGAGAGCTACGAGTTTAGAAGTCGTTCAGCAAACACTCACCATGATGAACATTAATTACTGCAATTAAGTGGACCACAACCATTGTCTGGGGTGACTTAAACACGGTGTCAAAAATGCATTGACAGAGTAAAAGGCAAAGATACAGTTATGTTGGTTACTAAGTAGAGGTTATCTTTCCCCAAATATATATCATCTTCTATTTCAGTTGTTATTATGTAAAATATTGCTATTATTATTAAAATAATTCAGAGCTTTATCTGAGTAAACATGTTTATAGATTAAATGGACATAATGAAATGCTTCAGACTGTGTGTTATCAATAAGTCCAGTTTTCTTTTTTTGTCAAAGATAAGCTAAACATATATTAAAATGAGTTTAAACAAAAAGAAAAAAGCTCACTTTGCATTAGTGGAAAAGAAGCTTAAATGCCCAATAATGCTGAAATAATGTGCAGAAAGAAGAAAAAGCAATTTGTAAAAAAAAATCTGACAGGTCCAAGTCTCATCAGCAGGTCCTGACCACATCGTTGTGTGATGACTTTTTAATAGGACCGAGACTTCTTACAGGCTTCTCCCGAGGGATAACCGGCATTCTTATCCTGGTGGTGAACAGTTAAACAGTTAAATGCCTGACATCCATGAACAGCAAGCTGACTTTATATATCAATACATTGAAAGCCCAATGTCCTTGGTATCCATGCTACATCCATACACATTTTGCTTATTTTTTTTAAGTTTGGTAAACAATAAAATACTTTACACTAACAATACATTGTGTTTCTATGATGCGTGCAGCTAGATTTTTCTTTACTGCTAAATGTAACATCATGGTGCAAAGTAATTGGCTTATATTATGTTAATTTTTAACTTCTTAAAACCCATCCGGTCACCAGCACTCAATTTAAATAATATTTCTTATCAACAAAGCAGCGTGCAGAAAAATGACCAAGGTTGAACTTTTGCCACTATGGGCACGTTATACATGACCAGAAAGCTTAGAGTCTGGACAATTCAACCACTAAGATGGGAATGCAAAATATGAAAGGATTACTTAAAGGAGCTTTACCTGATTCTGCACAGTTCTGAAGTGAGAGCATACAAAACAATTTAGTTTTAACTGTAAGCTCCGCCTCTATCTGTTCTTCCCAATGAAAAACACTCCTACTCAGCGTGCATGTGATAACGTGCACATGTCAGCCTTGTGCATGATTCTCCAGAGGACACTTGCGTCTTCTAGTTTATAATCTGTTTTGGCTTGAGTAAATGAGTGTGTCTCAGGTAAATTCCTATCTTGTTTTACTTCAAACTCAGATATTCTCTTAGTGTCCATGTTCTGTTTACAAGACCTTTCGTGCACACACTAGGAAAGACAGCGTTATTGCTATGCAACGCTCCTCATTTAGGAATTGGCCTAGAGAAACCGTCACAGCATATTTAGGAAGCTAATTAGCATTAGCAGGTACCACCAACTAAAAAGGCCTGGATTTGTGCATATACACAACAATGAGTATTTTAGTAAATAAAATACTCATTAACACATTATATATTGCATATAAAGCATTTTTCTCAACAGGAGTAGAATATAATCATTTATAGCTCCTTACAAAAAAGCAACTTAATTATTACTTTTTTGTTTTTATCCATTTTTATTAGTTTTCTAATCTGGTATAGACATGTTACATTATTACATGTTACCTTTATTATGAATGAATGGAATTTGAAAGGTTTTTATTTCTGCATTTTCTTTTTTCTTTGTTTTTGGGACACTTCTGTTGTATTTTAGAATTTGCTCTCATGTCCATTATCCATAGAGCCCAAGGCTGGTCAGAAATAATATTGTTTGTGCCGATTATTGAATTGTTACTGACTGAATTTGAGGACTTTTTTTTAAATGGAAGCTTAAAATAAAAGCAAGATGTGTTTTGGAGAGAGTTAAATACATTTCAACTTCAGGAATAACATTCTATTAGAGCACACAAAGAGAGAAAACCTATAGTAAACCGGACCTTTGCAGGTAGTTTGTATTATTATACTGTAAAAAACAAATAAGTGGACAGAACAGATGGCGACAGCTGCAATGAAATGTTTACAGGGTCATATAAAAATAATGGACCAGACTGGAACATGTTTATTTTTAAATACTTTACGACTGTTTTCCATATGAAAGTTGGTAAAATACCAACAAAAGGATTACATTTTTTTCATCATAAAAATCAGGATTACTTATGTGTTAACTCAGCCTTTGCTTTTTGATTGTTAGTCAGGCAAATAAATTGTTTTTTTTTTTTTTTTTAATTTACTTCAGTGAAGTTGACAGACAGACAAAACAGACATGAACCACAACAACAAAAACTGTGTGTATCTGTGTGTATGAAGGGTGTGTGTGTGTGCATGTGTGGGTATATGTTGGTGTGTGTGTGAAGTTATTCATGACAAT
>JBAMHX010000017.1:5809716-5847063 GCA_037177515.1 Pseudomugil tenellus
TATATATATATATATATATATTCGAAATAGTCATGATTTGAAATAAAAATTGGGGATGGAGAGCACAAATTTGATGGAAAACAAGCAGACAACAACAAATGGATGTTGTAACTGCTTGTTTCTAACTGTTCTTGATTAAAACACAGTGGTGGCTAAAGGCATGCATGCATTTGATTTAATTGTACTGGGTGGTTATCTACAACAGGTCCACAAACATCCAGAGATGAGGGCTAGCTCCACCTTGAATTTTAGCTTTTGACCTAATGTTATTTCATGATCTGTTCTGAGAGACTTGTATTCTCGATGTACATAAAACCTGTACTCTACACGTTGAGATAAAGATTTAATATTACTGGCAAAATTTAAAACTACTTTCACCCATGGTGGCGTGCATTCATTTTGGCTTCCCAGCCAAAATACAAGACACAAGACACAAATACAAGCTTTTTAATTTCTCTTTTCATGCCAAGCCTCAGTTTGCTTTTGTATATTATTTGGATGAGAAACAATGGCAGCGCCAGCAAACACCAAACCAAAATTTTACCACTATCCGAGTCAATTACATGTCTTTTTTTGCCACTATGTCATAAAAATAAAATTGAACTATATTAGCTAATTAAATGTTAATTCAAACACGAATTAATTCATTTTCATTTTGAGTATATGTGGAGATGTGCTCCACTACCATGACTGTCACAACCCAAATAAAGGAATATTTACTTTATTACTGCCTGCTTCTCATGTAAAATGACTTGATATCGAATTTTAGGTTTTATGGTTTGCAAAGTCAGCAGAAGCTCCCAGCAGTGATGATTAAGCACTTAAAACAACACATAAACCACTTTTTATGATTAGTTTTGAGACTAGTAGACTGTCCTCACATGTTCACAGGCACCACAGTGTAACTCGTGTTTATCTGAGCCTTGGCGTTAAAAATATGTTGATATATAGACATAAATAACAATTCGTTAAAATAAAACAAAGACCTAATGGATGTGTACTATTGTTTATATGAGAGTATCATGTTTCATAGATTGCGTCATTTCAAATTTCTGATGCAGAGCTTGATTAAAGATGGAAGAGGGTGTGATTGCACCTTATAAATTTGGATGTGATATACTGGCACAATCCTGCCCAGGCATGAAAACAACTCTCTCCACAGTTAAAGGCATAATTAGCTGTGGTGGTTAATGCTTCCTCATTGGTTTATTGTAATCGGCTTTGAGTCTTCTCATACTGTCCTTACTTATCTGAGCTGAAACAACAACAGCTCACTGACTCAGTTTCTGCCCTCCTGCCTGTTGGCTGGGCCGTGCCATGCAGGCCTGAAGCTGACTTTTTTACTTTCATCAGAGCTACTTTCTTCCATGTCACTGAGCTGCCACAATCATTCCTTTATGTCCAGGCAGTTCTGGTTCTCATGCTCCACTGGTCTAGAGCCAGATCCTGGAGGTGGAGTTCAGTGGGAGGAGGAGCTTAACCAGTTCAGTGCCACTGGGTTTAGGGGGAATAAAGGTAGACACATAGGTCATGACTGAGTATTACAGTGAGGCAGTGGTTTAGAGTTAAAAAAAAAAAAAAAAATAAAAAAAAAGAATACGCCTGTCAGTCTGAGGATGTGACTGCAAGACTGATGACATCTGTTGGAGGACACTGGAAGGATGAGTGAGCTGGAAAAAGATCATTGTCAGAACACAGTGTATCCTGTCTTAGCCTCCAGCTGCTGTGTGCTGCTCCCGTAGCGTTTCACATTGGAGGAGGGAACTAGCTGCACGCTTCTCTTACACTTTCACCGAGATGAAGCAGATAAGGGGAAGAAGTGAAATTATAAAAGCATTAGGGAAGAGAGTGCGCAAAATTTGTTCTGTGGCTCTGCTAATCTAATACCATGGCTGACATTTTGCAAGCTCCCGTATTTGTAAATGGCGGAAAAATAACTCAGTGTGACCATATGTAAAAAGCACGTGAATTCATTTTGCATACCTGCCCATGCACCTTAGTGAAGGTTTTCAGATTTTCAAGAAGAAAAAAAAAACAGCAGCCTTGATGGCAATTCATATCAGTGAGATAAACTCAGGGATTTTTTTCCTTTTGGGTTGTGTTTGAATCACTCTGGAGAGATTACAAATCACCTCTGATCATTCATCTCACCATTCTTGTCTTTTCTGTTTGATTGCAGACCTAAATTTAACCTTGGGTTGCATAAAAATCTTCCAACAAGTCATGAACACTACACAAGGCTTAAAATAGATCTCGTGAGGGTGCACATTAATTGCACTTTACTCGTTCAGATGTTCAACAAGCTCATTGGCTGAAATAGCAAATATGATTAGTGTAGAAAAATATACTTTAGACGAGGAAAAAAAGGAACCTAATCAGAAGTCCGCAGTCCTTCATTTACTTCCTCGGCTGGTGCAGGTGCACATTTGCATGCAATTTACATGGTAGCTCACAGTGACCACCACTACTCAAACGTTTCGGTGTCCATCATCTGCTGACATTCTGTGATTGTTTCCTCTCTGCTGTGACTCACCCAATCAGCTGAGGATATAGTCTGGTTCCAGTGATTATAAGGAGTGATCAGGGCAGCAGTGATTGAGCATGTGCCTTGTAGTGGAGATTTAGCCAAAGGCTTCAATCTCATTGCAGTCACTTGTAGTTAGTGACTGAGACTAGCAGCGAGAAGGGCATTGAAATATAAATGAATAGGCTATGAATGTAGATATGACTGCCGTGCTGCAGGGACACACATGGGAAGGAAGGGGCCTGTTAGACAAACTGTTTCATATCCCCCTTGACCTTTATTTGCCCAGTGGCCCTGCAACATTTCCAATAGAGTGGCTTTTAAATGGCTACTGAAGAATTGAGATCTATTTCAGACCTGGGATCT
This sequence comes from Pseudomugil tenellus, assembly GCA_037177515.1. Lineage (NCBI taxonomy): Eukaryota > Metazoa > Chordata > Actinopteri > Atheriniformes > Pseudomugilidae > Pseudomugil > Pseudomugil tenellus. The sequence continues at coordinate 5,812,607 of JBAMHX010000017.1, forward strand.
TTTTTTTTTTCAGTCTTTGTGTGAGAGAATAACCACGCGCAAGTGTCTTTACTGCAGATAAGGGATTTTTCACTGAGAAAAACAGGTCTTTGCCAAAAGGATAAAAAAGATATTTGACTTATGATGATCATAAAAAATGCCAATCAAGTGATTTTCTTCGACAACTTGATCCTTTGCAGTATTGGCAGCTCACAGAAGCTGTGGATCAAGGGAGATTGACACCTTTCTGTAGGACTGTAGTCTCATCTCCCAGCTGTCCCCTCCTGAAATGGCTCCCTGGAGATAAGCCGGGATTGGCTTGATTGTGTTATCGGCGACCGATCGGGTCATTGAATGATGGAATTTTGAGCCTCTGTTCTGCTTAAAGAATGAAATGTTTAAAGAAGATTGACTGTGATTGGATCAGATCCAGCACCTGCTCAAAGGGGTCAATCAGGTGAAGGCAGGAGGCAGCAATCTCTGCTTTGCTATTGTGACATGACTAGATGGGCGAATTAATGTATGTGTTGAGTTAGAGGTCTGATGGTGGAATGCTAGTAGGGAGAGTGGGAGTGGGGGGGTTGAGGGGCTGCAGATGCCATTCAACAGGGGAGCGGTTTTAAAAATGTCATCAGAGGAAGTGTCATGAGTAATTTGCAGTAGTCTCGCCATCAGACCAGTGTGGAGGTGGACACCTCAGCTTTGCAAATTGCAGTCTAGTCCTTAGGGAACCTTATGTGGGGGAGCACCAGAAAAATTCCAAGAAGTGTTTTATTTTTCACTGAATATGGAATATGCTTTGTGCTATGCTATATGTGCTTTTAAGATTAAACTAGAGAGATAAAGAGATAGATATAGAGAAGGACTGTTTTGAGAGTGGCTTATGCTGGTGCATGTCACAGCCTAGTAAGAAAAAGGAACAGCAACAAATTTCACTACTCATTTTATAGGCTTTCATGATTCAGAGCTGCTTTTCAACCCTCTGAATAAAAACAAAGAAAATCTTTAGCTTGTGCTCCATAAACCTTCTCTGAAGGAAACCAGTGAGCTCGAACCGTCCCTCAGCACCACATGGACCTCAGGTGCTGGACACAGTACAGTTTAAAATAAACAGCAAAGATTTGAGCTCATGCAGACAGAGCTTGGTTGATCTTCTGACATTTGATAAAGGCATTAATGCTGCTCCCAGTCTCAAGTGCCCAAACGGAGGACTTTGTCAAAAGAAATGTGTTAACTCGGATAATTTATTTACGTTTAAGAAGTCCAGATATGATCTGCATATCTACAAAACTTAATCAGAGTTTGCAAACCATTTAAAAGAATGTAGTGAAGAATATTCTGAAATCAGATTTCGCTCCAGTTAAAGACTTGTAATGAAATGAGTCTCATTTAACGGCAGTTAGAAAAGCATGTTTTGCAGAGAGCCTTTGCTATGTCTGACATCCCACAACACTTCTATATGTAGCATTGTGTGCATTCAATGTAAGTGCTGACTTCAAGTGGTTCTTTGCTTGTGCTTCTCTAAAGCCACCTACTGCAGTTTGACCAGGTCCACAGGCAGCTCCAGCTCATGCCTCCTACACATTGCCTTCTTGAGATCACCGGGTAAAATGTTCCTACATGGAAATGTACACATTGTGCTGTTGCTTGATGTGAAGGGCTAATGACGCCTTAAAGGTTCCACTTATCTAAAACACTTATTGCTCATGCCCGCACGTCTGTGTGTGTAAGTGTGTGTGTGGGGGGGGGGAGTGGTAGATTATCGAGGTTTAAGGCCCAAAGCCATCCACTACCCTGAATACAGTTATTAGAAATTGCTTGTGAGGTTTCATTTTGATACAACTGTAAAATCCAACATTGGTACTGACAGACTCATTACATCCAGTAATATTTAGCTGGTGCAGAGGAAGTAGGCCAAACAAAATGAGGCAATTGCAAAAAAAAAAAGAAAAAAAAAAAAGAAAGGAGAGTAGTTTCAGCAGATGCAAATACACTGGTTATGGCTTATTGTCCACTTTTCAGAAGCCTCACTGACTAACTTTTATTTCTTTATGCAAATTATTATTTTTTAATGTTTGCGCTGCAGTAAATGTGTCATTGTTGCAAAAACAACTACCCGACTACCCGACTGGCAGCTCGATGAGGCTGCACTCGATGCAGAGAACTAAATGGTAATGTCAACGTTGATATTTTCACAATGATAATTTTAACAAGCTGTGGTGGATAAATTGAAGTTATAGCCTAATGGTGCTAGATTAAGAGTCAGGGGATCATAAAAAAGCCATTAGGATTCATCTTTTAGGAAAAGATGAATCCCAATGCACCAACCAATCCTATTTTTCATGCAGCCATATTTTGTCGCAATCCAATTCATCCTACATGTTCATTCCTTGCCAATGTATTGCATAGAAGAACTATCAATATTGTGGCACAAGAGAAAAGGCACTGGACAGCTAATGCTGCTAATGCAGCTAATGCGATTGGGAAAATGACTATGGCAACAACAGTTCACCTTATGGCATTGCTTCATCACAGCTCTGCTATGATTCATTGAAATCTAGTTTTCTGATGCTTTGTGCTACAGTTCAAGAAAACTTTATGCTATTTAATTTGTTCACTTATTTCCTTTATCATTATGCTATAATATGTGCTAATCTTTCTTTACTGCATTTAATGGGAAGAAGGAAGAAAACTGCAGACAGTTCCATTCACGCAAATTAAAATAAATGAGTTGACTTACACTTTCTTTTATGTAAAAGACTGTACAACAAGTCATTGTATTTGTATAGTTTACTTCCTTTTATACTTCCTTTTTTCCTAATGTGATCTTTAATCTTTTTATTATTTATTTATTTATTTTTAAATTACTGTATATTTCTCTGCCAAGTCACTATAGTTGCTTCGGTGGCACAAATCCAATACTGGATCTAAAATAATGATGCCATGTTCTTTCATCTGCACTGTAGTTTGGACATCTTTAGTTTGCTGCAGTTTATGGTTTGCACTAGTAGGGGGCACTAAACTCAAGGCAAGTAATAGAGAGGTATTGATGCCCTTCCTATTGATAAAGTATGTAAAAAAGTAATAAAGTATGTAAAAAGACTATAGTATTGCAAGAAGATCTTCATTTTAAGCTCTTTTGGCTTCCAGTGTAAAGACTTATCGGAAAAGCCCCATGTCTCCGGGACTAGAGGCAAATAAATATATAAACCTCTCTAAGCTTTATAATTCAATGTAAGAATATATTTGAAACGTATATGAATAATGTACATTTTATCTGTAACATGTCTTGTTTTGCATCGGGGATCTCCCACAGTCAAAGCTCTTGAACTTTAAAGGACTGGAGACTTACCCAGGAGAATCTGTCCATGATAAAAAGCTTTGCCAACTACTGAGATTGTAAAGCCATATCAGCATCCTCAAACTAAACCAAATCATTGCAGTGGACTTCTGTGGTCTGCTATAATTACATCCAGCTCCCTGCAGGCTGAGGAGGTGGATGTAATTGCAAAATTTGATGTCAGTTAGACATATGATGTATGACAAGTCCATCTAGCATTTTTGAATTTGACTACCACATCCACTGCTGAATAAGCTGCGTGAGATGCCAGGCAGAAGAAGCCATGTATGTGTGTGCGTACACATGAAAGACTCAGTCTTTCATTATTGTCCACAATGAGCAATAGATAAACATAACATTTACTAAACAAAAGGTGTTCTGCTATAATCACTGCTGCTGCAGATGTTTCTGCTGTCAACTCTCACTTTGGACTGGGTTCCAGGTGCAAACATGTTGAAATTATTTAAACAAGTGTCCAATTCCAATCAGACCTATAAAAGGTTACTTATTACAATTTTTGTTAAACAGTGTATCGACCAGCAACAGGATGAGACAGAGCGGCCATCACTGCGTACTGAATCTCCGCAGGTTTCCAGGATTTAACCATTTAGACAAAAGTGAGCATTTAGACTTGAGAGGCTCAGAAAGCCAGATCACCTGAGGAGCTGCATAAGACAACATGATAAGATAAATAAGCCATTTTATCTAAACCATGATTCATGAAAAGCCACCCTGCTGTCATAAATATATATATATTTATAAATATACAGCTGTACATAAATGTGTATAACTGGAAGTAAGCGAAGCATAACCTCTTCAACAAAAGCTCCTTTTGAGTTGTTGCACTCAATAAACTGATATTGCAGTAATATTTGTACTGACATGAAGCAGAATCCTTTTCTTACAACTACCTGAAAATGAGTGGTAACATGACAAAGATTTGACATTCTCTTGTCAGCCACATTTTAGGTGAATTTAATTCTCCTTGAAGAATTCGTTCAGCATTTGTGAAACAGACTCATTTGCTTTCTTGTGGAGAGTTAGATAAGAAGATTGATGTCTGTCCATTCAATAAAAGTCTACAGCCAACATCTTAGATTAGATTAGCACTAAGAATATAAACAAAGGGGAAGAAACTAGCCTTGCTCTGTCCAGCAGGTGTAAAGATTCACTTGCAGTTAGAATTGTTGTGTGTGTGTGTGGATCAGGAGCCTTTAATAGATAGAAAGTTTTGCTTATGAGTTTAAGGTACTTCTTCCCCAGTATTTGCCTTTATAACGTGCAGAAGCACAGGAGGTAAAAAGCAACTTGGCATTGATGAGAAGCACCAAAAAAAGAGCTGTGAGGATAAAAATAATAAATTCAGGGAGAAATGTTTACTTTATCACATGTAGCAGATCAGTTCTAATCAGTGGTGAATAGCTGAGCTGACATTTATGTGTAAACACTTGTGCATGTGTTTTTATTAGAGCTGCTTTGAGCTGTTGCAAAAGAATGAATATGATTTAGATATTAATAATGCAATGCCATGTCACAAATGTTAACTTTTAGCATTTTCTTGTTAGTGTGCATGTAAAAACTATCCCAAATCATCCAGGTAGAATATAGGAGAGAATTAAAACCTAAGAGCAAATGTATATTTAATATGGAGTCATAAAGGTGATCCGTAATGACTTGCGACAGTTTTCCGTTTCTTAAAAAGCACTTACTTTGGGTTAAAGGCTGGAATTATAGTGATGCATCTCTTAGTTCTGTTTTCAGTCTAGTTTAATCTATAAGGCTCAAAGCTCTGCATAAGTGCCTGGAACTGCGTGCCTACAAGGCTGTCGTTACATTTACATCATTTCTGTGTCTCTGCGGACCTCTCGGATTGATTTACTGTGATTTTAATATCTTTATGTCTTTGCGTGTCTCTGTTTTCTAAACAGTGCCCTTACTTCTTAAAAATGAATAATGTAGTGAGGAAGCAGAGACGTGCACACAATGCTAGAGAGTGACAGACCCCTATCTTAGCTGCCATGCTATGAATAATCTTGAGCTTATTTTCCCAAGTGATATCTCAGGGTTCTGGTCGAATTGTCTAAAAGCTAAATAAGTCTGCCTGATTGAACTAATGGCACAGAGCCAAGATCTTGCACCAAGTCTTGTCTTTCAGCTTAATCTTTTGGTCACAGACACATTGACCAACCTCATAAGCACACACACACACACAGACACACACACACACACACATATGTCTAACACACACACACACACACACACACACACACACACATATGTCTAACACACACACACACCAGAGCTCCCTTCCAAGCCACTTCCTGATCAGGAAACTTTGAACCCAACATGTGGCCCATAAGTCCTATCCACAGGTAATTAGGTTTGATGGTTAGTTGAGCAGAAGCATAGATTTTATCCTTCTCTCCGTCCTGCCTCCTGGAGTGTTGCCTCAACTTGTTTTTGATAAGCCCGCGGCCAGCCCAGCATCAGTCTCTTCCAGCTGAACACATATTGTAAAAGCCACCAAAAAGCAGTTGCCCCCTTCAAAGATGAGTTAGCCACTGAAAAATAGAAAATAATAAAAAAAATCACAGACAGGAAAAGACTCCATGTGTACAGCGCAGCACAGCTTTCAGCAGTAATTAGCTCCTGTAAATATAAAATGTTGCTTGTTGGAAGTCACCTCTAGTTTTTAGCGAGGTCAGCCCCACTGGAAGGACAGGAATACATTTATGCTCCCTCTCACTGACAGACAAATGTGCACACCAACTGGTGTAACTATTGAAACTACTGTCCAAACACAAAAATAAAAGTAATAAAATAAATGAAAATTTAATTAAAAAAAATAATTAAAGTCACTTAACATGTTTGTGAGCTTGTGTGAAGACTATTTTTCTCTTTTTCTCCACTTTCTTATTTTCATCCAGTGTCAACACAAGGATGATATCATACCCTTAGAATAAAATAAATCTCACATAATTTGTATATCTTAGAAGAAAAACTCTATCTCAAACTATCTGTGTCATGAGAGGGTAGATGATGGTGGCTGATAGTGTGTCAGTAAATGAAGCCAGAATTACATTTAAAACAGCTTAGAATTTGATTGGATTAGGGTTTCTTGTGAATATGATACAACCTGAACACAAAATAGACAGCAGACTGAAATAATGAGTTAATTGCATTAAATCAAAAACCAGCAAGTCTTCTAGCTGCCAGTTCACTGTCAAACAAAAAGGATATAAAAACAAACAAATAGAACTATTTCTAGATTGATTTGTAATTTTACACTGAACCATCAGTTTGATTGGTTTATTTTTAGTTGACACTACAGTACAGAGTGTGTGGAAACGTTTCCACAAGGACACCAAGCATTTTGTGCTGTTGTTGTTTTTTTTTATTCAAGACAATTCAGGCTCAGGGAAGCAATCGACATGTTAGCGTGTGCACGTGCCGTGTCCACCTGGCTCAAGTCTTGTTTAATGCCGGGCTGATATGTGAATAGAGCTGACATGCTGAAGCCATTATATGTCTTAATAATCACTCAGAGGTGTGTTTGATTGAACTGAAACGGCACATTCACACACCTCTGAACAATGACAGAATATTTTTGTTTATTTATTGCTAAAATTATTTTGGCTACCAGACTTTGTTCGGCTTGTTTACAACCAATGATTGTATACTGTAGTTTATTAATACGTGTGAGATCATCTCAGTTAAGGCGACAAGTGTTCAAAAGTGAATGTTGTATCTGCCGAGTGAGATTTATTTTGAGCTGGAGTAGAAGTGACTTGTTTTATTTGCTAATATTAACTGATGGTGCGTCTTCTTTAATTAGGGGGCATTTAACTAATTCCCACATCGCCATCTGGTTGGAAGATAAAACACATGAAGAAATGACTCAAAGTTGCCTTAAGTGAGTTGGATGTTCCACACCTCACTGAGAATGATCAAAACTTCACAGAACTGAGGCTGATTTGTATCCCCGCAAGTCAGAAACAAACTTTTATTACAAGTTGTGTGATCTAGCTGTAATCTCTTAACAATCTGTTCCTTCATGCTGACTTCTGATAATTATTACTGCTGTGCCAATACCTCAAAGACACTGTTATGTTTACTCTGTGATAGTGTCTGCGTTCTTTACTACCTGCAGCCTCACTGACACTCTCCACTCCTTTCCCGCTCTATCTGGCTGGCTTCCCAGGCTTTGGCAGCTTGCACATGTGGCCAAACTGTAAATCAGATTCAGACTTTCCATTCAAGTGTCCTACTCGGGGGACTAGACTGGCCTTTATACTGACCTTGCGGACCTTTTTATAGGCTTAGAAAAGAGCAGCAGAAAAGAGATGGCTCCATGGTTCAAACAGAAAGGAAGGGTTGAGTGACTCTTTCCATCTGAATAAAATCTGGCTTTACGGTATTTTTAAAAAAATCTACATAGCAGTAAGTCACAATATATTTGTGCATAAATCTGTTTTCAGTAGATTTTTGTTATAGGAATCTCTTGTCTAAGTTGGATTTGTGGTAAATTATACCCTCCTTTGAGAGCAAAGCTCTCCTCATGTAACATGTTTTGGTCTTTGTCTCCCCACAGCTGATGCTCTGCGGAGTTTGACAGGGCTCAAGCTGTTCAGTCCCCCACTCTCCTCCCTCTATCTCTAACCCCCCTTTATCTCTTCCCTCCATCACACCTGATTGCATCTGACAAATGCCCCTATTGGCTCCATATCATCAGGTGCAGTGGAGGAAGCGTAAGACTATATTACTCTGCCCATATACCACATCTGTTCTCCATTTTGCATGGCTGACACAGTTGCATCTGCAAGGCTTGAACAGGGCCAAAGCGCTGTCTCTGGAAAAGCATTGCAGCTTCTATTTGCACATCATTTACTGTTATTTACTCCATTATGACACATATGATCAAACTCTTAAGCGAGGACAAGGCATTGTTTTAGTAGGCATTGTGATGCTTGCATGAAGCAGTTAACTCAGAAATACAGTTTCTGTAAAATGTTTACATAATTATCAATAACAATATTTATGTTTCTAGTGTTTAAAAACATGCATTTATCATATCTTTACTGGTATTAATATCCTAGCCAGATGGTGTCAAGTTACCTTCAAAGCTTAAATCTACTGTTGACAGTGCCAATATGTTTTAAGGGGGATTTCAGCTAATCAGGCTCTGATGGCTGTATTTTTGCATCAGCTGGCTTGACCTGTGACAGATCTCCTTACCAGCTGATTATTAAATACAGACTTTGAAAGTGACTTTGGGGAGATTTAAGTGGGGGAAAACAAAAGAACACTGGAATGCCTCCTACTAGGGAGAAACGCTGATGGACTGTCATGGCTGGCGTTTCATCAGCAGGAATGCAAGTGGGGTTGGCACAGTAGCCACCATGTGGGGGCAAGGTTATGTCACATAAGCTGCTTCTGACTCTCATACAAAGAGGATGCCGAGTTGAAAGGCAGTATTTAAGTGTTCCATCCCTTAACTCATTTTCCTTTGATAGATTTGGATTTACTTTTAGTGTTGAAGGAAAGGGGATAAAAAAATGTGTGATTGAAACGTTAAATTAAAAGCTGCAAAATCAGAGCAAGGACAGAAGACTGTACGAGGAAGATGGATAGATCTCCGAGGTCCCTCATGTTTATCATGTGTTCTCATGAGTTGAGCAGACAGAGCACTGCTGGGTGGTAATTGGAGGGCTTCCTGGGAGAGGTGGCCACAGCTCTGCTTTGCCTCTGGGCCTCCTTCAGCAGTCTCAGCCCACTATAATTGGCACAGCACATTGCTTTGCTCATACAATGCTCTTACTTTGACTACAGAGTGTCTTGATGATTCATTTAGGACCAGTTAATCAGTCTAAAGACTTTTAATCAACTGGAAATATAATTTTATTATCAATGTTCTGGCACTTTATCGATGCTCATTTATTTAATGACTCAAAAACCATATTTACTCAGATTCCTTTAGTAAAAAATGCTCTTTTTTTTAAAGCACGAATTTTGTGTCTTTGTTTAGGTTTTAAGAAATTAATTATGTTTGTCTATCAATAGTGTACATGATTAAAAAAAAAACTCAAAAGATTTAAGTATAGATAATTGTAATGCAGCATAGTTAGCAACCTCTCACAGACCACCCATTAGTTTAAATGGAGTGTGGATGAGTGGGGGCAGCCCCTGGCACCATATGGTAGGTCCTTGACTGTGACAGCCTGACACATTAGTCATTGATGGCTCACAGCCTCTCTGATGATAGGCAGTGCTTAAAAAGCTGACCTAAAAACACACAACCACACACACACACACACAGTCTTACACAGACACATAACTGATCCTGCACAACACTGTGTCACAATCATAAATATAGCAGTGTTTATTTAGGGGCATCAGCTATAAATAAAAGCAGTTAATTCCTCTAACTAGTAATACATAATGTAGTTAGTATTGGGCAACCAATGACTATTCGGTTTGTCCATTGCTTCCTTTCTCTAATACAGTGTGAGAGTTGATTACAGCTCAGTAGGCCTGGAGCAAGATGCTAAGCTACAGTGGAGTTGGCTTGGGAAGCAGTATGGATGAGATTAGCATTAGCCCGAGGAAGCTGTAAGCTTTTCTCCCTCTTCTCCACTTGTAATTCTCCTCTGGAACACTAAGGTGCTTGCATGTCCTGTTTGAAATGTGTCATCAGCTGTCCTGGCAGGTACGTTGCCACATAAACCTCTGAAGTGACGGCACTGCTTGTCTGGAAAGGTCATTGTAGGAGTGGGTTAAATGTCCCCCGGAGGAGCGAGTAGCAAGCTAGACAGTGTGTGATTTGTGCGAGTTTTACACTGCTGGAGCTGCCTTGCCTCTCTCGATGACCTTGACCAGCTCTTCCTCCGTTTAAGCTTAAGAGTCTCTCTCTAGAAAAACTGCCTGGCCACTGGGTGTCAGATGTGCCAGTAGTCATTAGTCCTAGCCTGATTGGGGATCTGAAGAAATTACAAAAAAGCACTACCATTAGAGGTCAAGCCATCACCACAACGCCACACTAGACACATCCTCTGTTTTGATTTAATCCAATTAGACATCCACTGAAGCTTCAGTTGTTTTCGGGCAAGGCTGATTAACTTTGTTGTGAATAGCTGTGCTTGTTCCTGTTATTTTTTCTCTTTTTTTTGTATGTTTGCCTAAGAAATCTGAGTTTCCTGACTGCTCCTTACAATGCCTTAAGTAGGAATTTGCTTGCGTGATTGTAGCAAAAATAAAAAACAACACCAAAAAAAAAAAACATTCCTTTATTCAGTATTTGAAACAGAGAAATTCAGGCAGTGACATTAGACAAATTTGGAAAAAATACAACTATATAGCCCATATACCATGCAGTTGATGCACCCTTAAAAAAATAAAACTACATTTTGTTGGAGGTCCCTCGGCCCTGAAACATTACACTTTATAAATTCAGCAGCCACAATTCCCACCTGAACATCTTCATTTGTGTCATTGCCTTGGATAGTAAGAAGTATGCATAAAAAAAACCTAACGTTATCATAGTAAACATTAGTAATGCCAACACTGATTATTAATGCAGCTTTAAGAGCTCAGTGACAAGCAGCTTGTAAAAAATGCAATTACATTGTTAAAACACTTTTACACTTTTTAAAAGGTATTTTTCCCCATTTGATTATTTTTGCTGAAAAATTCATACTTATTAAAGTCCTCAAGTTTTATTATCTCAAAGGGTTTGCAAAAAAGGGAATAAAATGCTTTTAGATGTAACTGATTATAATTCATTTTTAAACAAAATAAGTATTAGTAAAAAAAATAAAAATAGAATAAAATATCTAATTGTATGCGATGAATAAATGTTTATAGTAATACATCATTACTAGGAATAGGTATGAACATGTAGTGTAGGCAGTGATCTTTGTCCATTCGGGCGTCCATGTCAAAGTAATAAGATGCACTTAAAGATACCAAATGGTGAAACAGATCGAACAGCCGTAGGTAAATTATCACATTAACATAAGCATAAAACCACTTTCCAGCTTTTTTCTTATCTACAGTGATGTCTAAGTAGCTCATGTGAGGGTCTAGTTTGATTGTACTGTTGCACTGATACCGAAGCAAGTTCATTTGACTTCTTGTGACTATAAATAGCCATTTTAGTGCAAAATATAGTGGAAAAGTACCTTTAAGGGCAAAATCTGCACTCTATTACGCCATGTTTTATACTGAACAAATGAAAGATTTAATTAGATTTTAAGAATTTTAGAAATAAAAGTTTAAGTTAAACATGAATTGAATTTCAGAATTTTAATGGTTTATATAAAGAAACAAAATAACACAGTGAAGTACAGAAAACTGTTGACACTAAATGTCTAAATAAAGATATTACAATAGTTGATTCAGTTTTGTTCAGGAGGGACCCATCTCTCTCGTTCATTATGTCCTCTGACCTTTAGAGCAACATCCGGACTGATCGCCTTCCACCAAGCTCCCGTCTCTCTAGACAAAATAGGGAAGGTGATATAATAGCTCTGATTTACTCTCCTTGGTCATATTTGCACAGGGAAAATAGAAGTGCTTCAATCAATACCACTCCTCAGCTCCGACTGCAAGGACGCTATTTAACAGCAGATGGTCAAAAAGAATCATGCATCCTGGATCAAATGAGGTCAGGTGCTGTTTGAGTGTGAATTAGATGTAGGTATTTCTGTTTGCGATGATGGCAATCATTAGACTCATTTAGCAAAAGATTTAAGAAATTGAGCAATCTTTTGCGCCACGGTCCTTTGAGAAATATAATGTGGATGGCAATGACAATGAAAGCCAGAGCCATAATTATTGAGAACAATCTCATTCTACTGTTCGGAAGATAGATCTTTGTAAAATGTTTTCAGGTTCCTCTTGAGTAATAAGGCTCAGCGGTGTAGTCTTCTCTTGTTTTTTAAAGATGCCATTTGGAATTCATGACCAGGAGTTCATATGCAGATTTGGAAAGGCTTTGATTAAAGCTCTAACAAGCACTTGATGGTTGGGGATATCACATTTCCTTTTGTTTTAATGCACTCTGTTAGGCTCACTCACAGTTAATAAGTCACAATCAATCTACCTGCTGTACGCACTGAGGCTTTGTAAGAGCTTAACAGGACCCCTGAGAGATGGAATAATTTCACTTCTGAAACCAACAGTGAGTGCATGCATTCATGTTTGTGTCTGTGTGGCATTGCAACCATTTTTATTGGATATTTATATGCTTGTATACAAGGCTGTAAAAGAAAAAGGAGACTTAAAAAAGGAGCTTGTCAGATATGGGTGGACTGGAAGACGGGCACTGTGTCGTGTCTTTTCCATCTTCGCTTGAAAGCGTCAATGCAGTTGCCTTGAGCAAGTGTATCATATTTGATGACCTCAGAAACAGCTCCCTCTGAGTACCTGACATGTGCTTTCTGCTTGCCAAGTCATCCGCCGGGGTGAAAATATCAGATCTCATCCATGTTTATTGGAGCAGTTCTCACAAATGTGCACAAATGCACAAAAATGTAACGGCAAGGTATCAAAGGTCATCCTGCATATGGGCATCTTTAGTGTGTCAGAGTAATAACACTGGAGACTGTCTGTGAACTCAGTGATGGCTTTAAGTTAAAGGTCTTTTTTATGGTCCCTGTGCGTAAAATGTCTTTGCTGAGGCATGAAGCACAGCAAACACTTGCTGAGTTGGAGTTCAGAAGGCATCATTACTATTTTCTCATGGGTGACATTAAGTTGGCATTTCAGCAGTTTTAAGGTTTATTAAATATTTCATTAAATTCATATTTGTTCCTTTTGATTTATTACTACAAAACTTTATTTAAGTGATGGGAAAATGAAAGGTAAAAGATTTGCATATAGATTTTAGTATAATGCATATATGCCCTCTCAGCTTTATGATTCTGTGCATTTTATCTGAACTGAACTCCCACGCTATAAATAACATTCTTAAAAGGACTCTAATTGTTCATTGTGCCTAGCTTATTATTTACATCTAAGAACTTATCTGAATTAATCCATCCAGTTTCTACACCTGCTTATTCTAAAGCAGGGTTTGGGTCAGAAAAGAAGGCATGTCCTGGACATTTTTGTAACAAACAGACCTGGAAAATTTAGCTACAATGTAGGGTTAAACTTTTAAATTAAAAGTGTTTATTAAAGAACAGAAGTGCGGGTTATTACTCTGTTCAGCATTTGTAGTGTGCAGCGGCGCAAGACAGGTGGTAATGCCAGAAGCCATGGACATGTCAAAGAGTAGAAAGGGAAAATGGTGGTTGGAGAGAGTTCTGGGGTGACATGGGGAGCAGATGTTGGAACTGAGGACACTTTTCAGACCTCCTCTGTCCATAAAGTGCTATCCAGTAGGCTGACAGATGCTGACAATGATGCTGTCAGTGATGAAAGCAGGAGACATTATCCAGAACCACAGCTTGAATTTGGTGCACTGAAGAAACTCCAGTTACTCCAGTTATAATCCAAAAGCTAGATATGTTGTCAAGCTGGGTAAATACAATGCACATGAATTAATCAGCAACTTGTAGCAAATAAGAGCAAAGAAAGACCACCGGAAATCTTAAAATCATAAAGCTGTCCGTAATCTAGCGAAGAAGCAGAGACTGGAAAGACCATATTGCAGTGCTGTGCACAGGTGAGGCAGGGACATAATCAGGCACAACCCAGGTGGGCTGAATAAAAGCTGATTGGTGAAGAGAGTCTCTTTGGAGAGGAATTATTAAGTGAAAACACATTAAATCAGACATTACATATTGAAAATGGGATTATGTATGTTATTTAGTTGTTTTTTAAGTATTTGATAAAGATTTATGGAGAAACCAGAGATTTATAACCCATATTTGAAGTTTTAAATTGTTAGGATGTTCATCCTTTTTTTGTTGCTTTAAAGTTAAAAATAGAAGAAAAAAGCTGAAATGAAGTAAGGCATGTATATGACAAATGTGCTTTTTAATGATGTCATTACCAGGCTAAACCTAGTTTTGAAGGAAGTGTCCCAGGTAGGTCAGGAGTAGTGCCATCTGTTGCAGCAAGTGAATCTCTTAGGTGTGGACTCTGTGTGACCTTTTAAATTTATCAAGTGGAAGAATCTGAATTGTTTGTACAGTTGTACACGTTTTCCACAGCTATAAAGAAAACCTTTCCTCTCCAAGTGAACACATCTTTATTGCCATGTGAGATTTTATTTTTATTTTCATACTTATACACTTTGTGCTTTTCAAGACAAGCGTGCATGAGTTCTGTTTTTACTTTTCCTGCTCATATCCTCATTTAATACACAGATACACCAAGTGAACTGCAGCTTCTTAAACCTGAGGCCATTAATTTTGTACCGTTTTTTATTTTTATTTCAAGGTATTGCAGTTTTATATTAAAATAAGCAAATACTTGTGCCAATATTAACATAGCAAGCCTAGGACGGAGTCATTGTTCCATTTATTCATAATTAACTTTGATAGCAGCAGAGCATCCAGGAAGTAAATTTGCAGAGAAAAAAAGTTTCCATAATCCACTTTAACTAATTGAATAAATACTGTAACCTGAATTGATATGCTGAGAGGCTGGTTTATGCAATTAGACAAGTGGCTTTAAACAAATTTGTTGCTCACAATTTTAGCAAGTCAGGCATTGTTGTCCATATATAAACATATTCAAATCCACAACTTGTGCACTTTATTGTTGTCAAAAAGCTTGAGTGTTTACCATTACTCAAGCTTTCACAATCCAGAATTAAATTAACGTCCATGTTTTCTGAAACTGATGACGACGTCTAACTCAAGTTGACTCTGTTTATAGTGTAACCCAACATTACAGAATTAAAAAAAGATACAGCAAAGGCAAAATATATTTAAGATCACTTATCAATGAAATTGACAACAAAACCTAGAAGTTATAATTTAATAAAAAGGCTAAAGGTACAAAAAAAAGTAAAATGAGGGGCAATAAAAGCAATTTATCATGTGACTAACTTGGAATATTCACACCTTTTAGTCTCCGAAATATATTGTTTCTAGGTTTGTACCTCTTCAATGCAAATGAAGAATATGGAAATATCACTAAAGTATACTTAGTTCTGCAATCTGTTATCTGAAAAGCTCATATGGCACATGAATGTAATGCCACATATGTGACATATCTGCTAAAATCTGTAAAACTGTTCAGGTTCATTTATTTTTCAGTTACTCATCACATATTCTGTAACTAATAAGCTGAGCTACTATCCTGTCATTCAGAGGTGGTTTGCACTCTTTAGTCAGATGTAAACATTTACACTTTCTGCCGTGTTCCAGTTGAATTAACATATTTCATGTCTGTATTTTGAGACCGGGACATTTATATGTGTGGGGTAAGTCATTTCGGACAGGAGGCAGAAAAAAAAATAGGCCTTGTGGTCAAATGTTTAATTTGTCCCTCTGCCTACAGATTTCTCAGGTGAACCAACAAAATAAGTTTCCACCTTCAGAATCACATCTTGTGTTTTGCCGATGGCAGTACTTCCATTTGTATTCCAGAAAAAATGTGGTTTTAGATTTATAGATGCTACCCTCAGAAATTTAGCGAACTAAAGCATGTAGCACTTTTAGATCCAAATCTGTTCCTTGATAAAGTTGGAACTTGTTGTGTTACTTTTTTTTCTTTGTCAAAATGCTCTTCACTTTAAAAAAGCAGAATATTTCCACTGTCACAAGTTTCAACCTGATCCTTCCTTCAACTCACAATGCAGCCAAATGCAACAGTGAACAGGCTTTTTCCCTCCTTATCTGGAAAAAGATTAGAGGAACATGCATTTCCTTCTTTGAGCTCACATTTCAAACTGTGCCTCCTCGTCATTACTTAACCACTGGTGGGGCAGTTGTTAGAGAAAAATGAGACTGTAAGCAACACACTGTTAAGTAGTCCAAGGCAGTTTGGGCATGTTGGCTTGTGCTGGAAAGTCAAATTAGCTGGTCACAACCAAATGACTCAGTAATGGAATCTTCAGAGATAATTTCTTACAATCATCTTCTTGTCATTCACTCCTTAAAGGTTTTTGGCTGTGACTTTTGGAATGCAGCTTTGCTTCATTTTCCCATAGCGTTAGCTGAGAGTGTGATATCTTCTAGAGAGGAAATCTAATAGAGGCTGATTGTACTTAACTTTGTTCAGCGGTGTGTCTTCGGAGAGTAGCGTACATTTTGCTCTTTCAACTTGAAACTAGGATGTGTGACTGTGTTATTGAGAGAAAGCAAAAGAGAAAGACTTGATGTCACAGCGAGTGTGGAAGCCGTCTTTGATTTTCAGGAAGGTTTGATGACAATTTGACAGGGGCTGAGAGGACATGGAAAAATGCTTTGATGCTGACTGTCAACAAAAGGCTTCTGGTACAGACAAATAGCTATCTTTTCTCCCTCTCTCCGCCTTTCTTAGTCTGCTGAAGCAACAACAAACAGCAGGCAAAGCTAAAGCTGTCTTAGCAGCAACGCAGGAATGCCACAATGAATGATGAAACAATAGCTTGTTGATGTTTGTAAATGACAAGTTGAGGGGGGGGTTAAAGTGAAGTCCACGAATAAAAGTAACCAGCAGCACCCTGTTGCAGAACAAAGCAGCTTTGGAGGCTGCGCACCGCGTTGCCACAGGTTGTATATGGCTAAATAATAGAGTCGGTGGGGTAATTTCACCCAGTTCCTGCAGATAAGAAGGTATTGTTTCAGCAACTCATGAGCTTTTTGTATGAGAAATATGAAAATTTAGATAGGCCTTTTTTCATTGTTCCACAGGCTCATTTATAAAGACAAGGCATGGTGACAAAATGAATCCTGAAGATTAATCAAAAATTGTTGATGAGCGTTTAGGCAGAGTGTATTTGCAAGGGGAGTTTGAAGGCGTGATACCCTGTTGTTGAGGCTTGGCAGATTATTTTTTATTGTATTTTATTAGAAGTACAAAGGCAACAAATGCACATAATTGCTTATTCTTTGAGTGGCTAATTTAAATAAAATATATGGTTCTCATATCTTTGCATTCTTTGTGTTGATGAGTGAAACTTCAAGTCATGCTGTATTTGTGTTCCCCGAGTGGAAGTTACTTTTATAAAGCTTCCTATTAGGTATGGATGCCCAACTTTGCAGCTGGACTATAATATACATATGAATCTTTGGTGGGGACAGTCTAAGAACAGAGACTGCAGGTATAAGGCTGTTCTTCTTAAGCCTAGCTTCACCCTCAGAGCTTTGCTTGTGTTCATAGGATTAGTGCTGTAATGCCCAGTGGTCCTGCTGGATAAAGAATTGTCTGTTTTAAATGTAGCCACATTTAGTCTATAGTGTATTACTCTTGTGCAACTGAGTTAATTTCATCACAGGTATTCCCGTCTGTCAAAAAACATTACAAAAGTGCCCTTGCAAATACATCCTGGTCCTTTATATAAAGTATCCAACTCTCCTGAGATTGGCTAAGTCTTAAATGTTTGGATCATAAATGTGAGACATTAAATAGCAAAGTTACAAAACACAGGCATCAGTAAGTTGCTGTGCTTTAGAATAAAAAAACAACAAAACAATTAAAAACATTACAATTATAAAAAGAGGATTTATTTGTTGGTTTGGAATATTATAAATTATTTACTAAATTCTATCAATTAATTGAAGATATAATAGCATCATTACCATGTGACATATTGTACAGCAGATCATGTTTATGTGCACTTTTGAAAAATTCTCCTGTTCAGAGGTTACAGGGTTACAGTTGGGTTGTAACATTCCTCAGGCATACACATCTCAGCTGTGATTTAAAGCAGACAACAGAATGGATAATACTTCCAAATTATATATCACTTGTTTTCAGAGCTGAAAAATTAAGAGTAGTGACAGGATTGGTGCGAGTAACCAAGCCACACTTGAAGATATTCAGTCTTTTTAAGAATTCTCTCAATTGTCCAAATGCCCTGTCATATTGCAGTATGATCACATTGGGCCATACAGAAATAGCTGAATTGGAATCTTATCTTCTTCCATCTTTCCCATTACGAGCAGATTGAAAGCCCTGCAGCGGTGCTGTGGCCTGGTCCCCAGTCAGGACCGCTTTTTTTTCTATACTGCAATTTGACAGCTTCTAAAAATGTCACATTTTGTTGTTAAGATGCACTGCCAAGCACTTGAGCCATACATGCTGTGGCATCAGCACCAGTTGGGTTGTGAAGCTTCGCTGACCTTCCCTTCACTCCTGGGCTTCACCCCTGGCACTGCTTGTCTCCTGGTGTCAGTATGACATTATGAGCTTGAAGAGCCTGATGTGCAACAGTAGGCACTAAGCCACTTTCCCCCGCTTTTCATTCCACTCGTTAACTCTATAGTCCATAGACGGCAGTTCTAGTTATTTTGCATAGAAAGGAAGCAAAGTGGCAGCTTTCTAAGTGGTATTAACGCTATACTAATTCATGTAAACTAAATATGCTTTGTTAGGTTTCTTTGTTTGAAGTGTAACTAATGAGCACAGAGACTGTGAGCTCAGTGGCCCCCATGACGCTACCATAAGTTATCTGATGACATAGCAAAATAAAGAGGACTACAATAAGATCACATTTCGTCTAGATTGTATAATTGCACATCTCTCTTTTTTTCATATTCTCATATGGACTAAACGTGCATTTCACATCCATTCATGAAGGCAGGAAGTGTGTGTCTGCGTATGCTGGAGTAGGTTGCGGGGGGGGGGGGGGGGGTGGCTGGACCCCTGCTGTCCACCATCTGGGCAAATGGCAGGTCTTTATGCCAGCAGGGTAGCCACTGAATAAAGAGGGCACAGGGGCATCGGAGGAAGCTCCGAAGACAGGCAGAGGGGTTATTTGCAGACACAGGTCATTCTTTCTCGGTAAAAGAGCCACTCCGTAACACCTGTGTTCCCTCTCCCCTCTGCCCCACTTCAGACGTTTTGTCAGAAAGCCCCTGCTCAGCAGAACTACAGGCTCCAAACAAAAGACTTTGCAGGCTCGGCAGAGTGCTCGCAGGTGAATAACAATAACCACCCGTTCAGTTATTCATATATTCATATGTGTGTTCATATTTAGCCTTCACTGAGGGTGATGAATAACTTGACTGAGGCTTTGCCATACTGACAGAAGGAAATTCTGGCTCAGTTTCTGGTTTTTAGAAGTGAAATAGTTAGTGGGCAAGAACGTGGCAGGGTTACTGGTCATGGTGTCCTTAGTGGGTCTTGGGCTGGACCTCTTAGTAGGCATGTTAAAAGAACAGAAGTGCTAATGAGGAAGAACCAGACTTGTCTCAGCTGGGGCAATAAAGAGAGCGAAAAGTCAGTAAGAGCTGTGTGGCAGGCCCCTTATGCTCCACTGATGGATTAGTCATTGAAGGCTTGTACAGCCTCTCAGATAGCAGGCAGCTGTTACCAAAAAGCTAATAGATACTCACACAGTATTTGCTGCCTTGCTCCTCCCCAGAGAGGTTCCATACCCATCTTCTGTAAAGCATTACGCGAACATGTTCAACCCGACGCTAAAATCTCTCCCTCACGGCTATGGTCTCAGTGCACCCAATCCTTTCATCCTCCTATCTCTCAATCCAGGTAAGGCTTGGCTGGAGACCAGTGCTCTGTAGAAAAGCTGAGGCCTTTGGCTCTGCAATCGATTTCTGCAAAGCAGAATATACTGTATGAGTGACCGTGTCGAGTGAAAATGTAAATGGACCAAGCTCTGAAACGATCAGGTAGCCTCAGTGTGCATGGATCAAGAGTATGTAAGCACAAGATAGCATTTACCCCTGGTTTTAACTAAAGCACTCAGACATTCTCCTCTGCATCCCTGTAATTCCCTCTGAGTGTTCAGTGTGAAAGTGAAGCACTGTTATCAGCCTCCACCAAATGTATTAGACCTCCCCTGACCGCTGAAACGGACCACGTTGTTGTAGATCATTCACTCTGCGCAGAATAGAGGTGATAGAGAAGCTGTAAATTAGGACGGTATAGTTTCATGTTCCTTTATGATTACTGCACCTCTGGGCGGCACAATCCCTCCCTCTCTGCAATTTTGAATTAAATGTGATATACGCCTGTCAGTGAATAAAGGATATATTGATGGTAATACCTGATGTCACCCCTGGTAATAATGTGTGATGATGACACAGCAGACTTAGGATTGCTCTGCATTTTCTGCATGGCCTGTTGGCAATGAGCAAGGTGGAATCTTTTCACTGTGAAAAGCCGGAAGTTTTGATGTGTTCTGTGTGCTTTTTGTAGGTAGCCATTTAAGTTTTTGTGATAGAATAAACACATATACACATATAAAAAAAAAAAAACTAAACAAACGTTTTAATGGTAGGCGTATATATTTCTGTTTTATTGTGGGGTTTTTTTGGTTTAGTTTAAGAAGATCCAAAATCACAATCACAGAAAATTACGATCACTTCTGTTCTGTGTGTAGCACAGTAAGGAAAGTCACATTTCTTCTTCAGGTTAAACATATCAGCTTTTAAAATTGGAAGTTGAAAATTACTCTGAAGAAGATGTGAGAAAAGTTGATTTACAGTTTATTTTTTTGTCAGTTAAATTTTTGGGGTGACTTTTGGACTGTTGGTCATCTTAAACAAGTATCTGAATAACTTCTGCTAAAATTTTAGAAATGATACAAAACTAATAAAATGTTTTAATGGTTTTATTGTCTTTTCTCACTGTAATAATAAACATTATTACATAAAATTATTTTGATTCAGTCGTTTTTTGGTATCAAATCCACACCTAACTTTTAGATGCCTGTACTCTGTATCTTAGGCCTTATCTTGGAAATTGCACAACCATAATGAAACAACTATATCTCGTGTGTGACTATCAAATCTTTTTTGTTTTTGTATTTATTTAACTCTTTTTCCAGAATATCATGTGATTGTGCAACCTGTGTTGCATTTGTTTTATCCTAAGAATACATTTACCTTTATATTACACAATTTTTTAGAGATTGGGGCCATGTCGGAGATAAGATGGTGGCATAGCAATACCTATTCAAGACATGTCCTCCAAGGCAAATAAACTTCCTCAGCAGCTGTTTGGATTGGTTGAACTATATTGACAATCTGTTAAAGTGTAGAAAAGGGCTTATTTTCCTTTTTGTGGAATCTGACAGTGATAAAACTGGATTGCAGCAATAATGGCTGTCATGGATCAACACCTAGAAACATTTTACTCTGCTGATGTGGACATGAATGGGATCCAAAGTCATGTCTCCCTCTGGCTGACTGCCAGGACCTTCACAGGAGCTTTAATAAATGGTTTGTACCAGCAGACGGTCCTTAGCTGGGGGTGTGTGTTTCCTTGTGCGAGTGTGTACTCCTGTCATTGTGTGTGTGTTTGTATTCCATGGGGGTTTTAATAAGGACTAAGTGTGTAGGAACCCTCTGGAGAGGAAGAAAGACCAATAACCTACAGTAGTGCACGGTGCCACTAAAAGGGTTGAAGGAACACTGAAAGGAAGGAAGCAAAGGTGTTCCAGCTATTTATTCGAAGCAACGGGGTGCATATGAATTATTCAATGTGACATTCATTCATAATTAATTTTTTTAAATGGATAAATAAACAGACAAAAGTGTAGCAGGGGCATAGGTTTTACATGACACAAATATATGTCGCTTCCAGTCATATTTAATGACAACGCCAAAATATGCATTTAAGGAGGAAGGGGGCACCATAATAAGAAGAAAAGTAATGCATATGAAATACTAGTGTGGGTGGAATGAGAGGGGTGGGTTAGCACTGCTGCTCAGTGGGGAGAAGATGGAAGAGTGAGTTCAGTAGGTGGGGTGCCTCAGGCAGATAGGTTGGTGGTTGGGCACCTCACACAAAAGCAGGCACCAGCCTGTGGGTAGCAGCTCTGAGACCTTGAACAGAAGGGTAGAGTGGACTTGTGTTTGGATCAGCTGTTCTCAGAGAGCTGACATGAAGCACAGTAGGTGTCTAAGCAAGGGGAGTATGCCGAGAATTCTGAACGCCTGTCTGAGTTTGCTTTAAAATACTGCGATGAGCAATGAGCTCTGTTATGACAAACATTTCCAGTGAATACATCTCAAAATACAGACATGTCTCGTTGAACCTGTGTGAAAGGTTTCGTCTTTAAAATGGTATCTTTTTATCTTCTCATGCCTGACAGCATGTGTTACTCTTCATTTTCATCACTGTCATCTTGAGTCATACAGAAGATCTCTTGAAGTGTCAGCAATTGCAAGCTGCTCATTGTTGTTATTGTTTTTTTTTAAATCCAGGACAAAACTATTCTAAGATATCACTTAATTATCTTAAACTACAACACAAGACAAGCATACTTTGTTGTCACCAAAAATTAGTTTAATTCACAAAGCTTTTCAGACCATTTCCAAAGAGAACAACCTGTCACAGCATGCTATGAATTGATGCTCTGTTAAAAGGGTTTGAATATAGTTAAAGCTAGTGTGTTGCTACTCAGCAACCCAAGTGGATCTTGCCATTACACTGTGTGTTGCATCTCAAATTTGTCTCCCTGAACACTATTAACACTGTTTAACTTGGGGGCATTCATTTAATTTGCTATAATTGCTTTAGAGCCCCTCTCTCTATGCTCAGCTGGTTGTCTGTGGGTCTGGGGGGGTTGTCAGCCTGTCTGCGTGTATATTACTACACGGTTTTTCTCAACTATTATGCCCAAAACCGAAGGTAGCAGTGACTAATCAATTATTATTAAGGTTGGCTTGTTGGAGTTATAAATTTAATATGTAAAAAAAATAAGCACTGGATAGTTAAACATTACAAAGGAACAGCAGATGAGCAGTAATGTTGAGGGAAAACAGTCAGCATGTTGAGGATGTGATGCTGGCAGGGGGTGCTGGGCAGGTGTTGAGACCCCTTAGGGAGCTGGAGGTCACATTACCATACAAAAGCCACTCTGGTGGGTAACCTTTCCAGGCGCTGCTCCCGAGCCAGGGGGCTGTGGTCACACACTGGCAGTGCCACAAGTGCCTCACTGCCAACCCACACAAACACACATAACCACACGTATGCACTAAAGTCCCATATTCAGCCCCCAAATACCCCCTACGTTCACCATGACAGAAACATTGCTTGTATAGTGACATGAAATATTTGCGCTGTGGGAACATAAATCACAAAGGACAGCTCTAAAGCAAAACAAATACTATGATATGGTCCATTGGCATCATAATGCACACTAAAGGGAAAGGCATTCATGTGGAATTTAGATCCAAAGCCTAACATTTTATCTTCGCCAGCAGTCTTTTGCACAAATCAGCTCCTTTTCCCCCCCTCCCTAAATCCCCACAAAAGCAAGGCTGTTGTCATTTAAGCTCCACTCTATTTACAACTCGGATATGCCTTAGATGTGTGCAAGACACAACAGTGAGGAATAGGAGCGGTGTACTGGATATTGGTAGCGCAAGGGAGACAAGAGATAGACATTGACTTTGCCTGGAAGCATGCAGAGCTTCCCCTGGTAGAGAGGAAGAGTAAGTGGGGCGAGAAGGAAAGATTGAGAATGTAGGGGAGGCGCTTGGTGGGCAGCTGCGGAGTTAATGTCGATCAAATGGCGGGGGTTGGGCTGAGAGAATGGGTGGTGATATTGATGGACAGCAGCATCAACAGGGATTTGGCTGGCTATTAGATGATGCTGGGTTACTGTTGGAGCCTGTTTTTTATTTTAGATTTTCACTTTGGAAGGAGAAGGAGGCAGACTTTTCACTAGATGGTGGGCACAGAGAGGCATGGCATTATCTGGAGTCTTTCCGTCAGCACTGATTTTGAGTGACAGGTCATAGGAATGGAAAAAATATGTGTGAGAGAGGGTTTGTGTATGTGTTACCCCCACAGGTAACACATGCGCACCATGTAATTATACTCATTACACGGCAGGCTGTGGATCTGCATGATATGCTAGTAGAGGCTAGAAAAATATCTGGATTGTTGACAGCATAGTGGCACAGTAGCTGTGACAGTCAACTACATTGTTTATGCTGCAATTACCAAGACTGAATTCAATCAGTCAGGCCAATACACTTTTTTTATTGCAATTATGCAAAAGACCTAACAGCTCTCTGTGTGGTGAGACGTGATGTGCAGTAGCTTATATTGATTACTTTATTTGTAAAATCAAGCCTTTCAGAAGTCCCTGTCACTCAGCCTCCGCTGCATCCTGTATCACATGCAAGCACTGCACCCTCCTGAAAATAATAACTCTTAATATAATTGATGTAATATGCCACACGCAACAATAAGGTATAACATCTAATCACGTTAAGTAGTCATTGCCAAGCTGTAATTAAACCGTTTGAGACAAGTGATTACCAACCCTGATAGAGAATGTGAATATATAATAGGAGTGTTATGAAAACACTAATACCCCATAGCTGTAATTGCAAGGCATTCTTTACTTATACTGATTGGCTTGTATGTGTTATCGTCACATTGACCACAACGTGCTGGGAAACCGCACAAATATGGCAACATGAATCCCTCTCTCACTTTGTTATGCTCCACTACACATTGTAATGTTAACAGCGGGGCCCTGCAGTCTGACTGGGCTAATGGTGTGCCATCCCGTCAGGTCACGCGCCCAACCAGAACATGCAGAGAGATTGTTCACATCAAGCCTGTTGGCAAATTCACCAACGCGCATTAAGCTGTGACATTATGCTAAAGTTGTTTAAATATCAGT
Organism: Pseudomugil tenellus; assembly: GCA_037177515.1. Taxonomy (NCBI): domain Eukaryota; kingdom Metazoa; phylum Chordata; class Actinopteri; order Atheriniformes; family Pseudomugilidae; genus Pseudomugil; species Pseudomugil tenellus. Next base: position 5,837,635 of record JBAMHX010000017.1, read on the forward strand.
ATATGCTCAGTGACTAATGAATGGCTCAGCCCTCCTTCACTCCTTCTCCCAAGCCCATTGGGATGCGTGTCTGTCACCTTATGCTGGAATGATAGCATTAACTATTATAGCCTTTGGTACAGCATGACTTAAAGCGAAGGAGTCAAAAGAGACAAGGCTAGGGTACAACTGCCATAGTGTTTCCTTTGTTATTAGTGTAAATGCATTGGCTATACTTCATGATGTTCTTTCAGCTGGATGATATGCAGGCAAAAAAACGTGACGATACACTTTGTAGCTGTCAGATTTAAGATATTAAAATTTTATGGGGTGGCAGCTGGAACATTTAATGGCAATCAATAGATCACAGCAGGGGAAGATTTTTTCACGACTTGATCTGTGATCTGACAGACATTTTTCTTTCACTCTCCTAATTAATTTCATCAGACACCCACAGAGAGTTGCCATGCTGTTGGTCTGCTCACTGACCAAAGCCCTCCTGCTTTACCCAGAGACACACCACGAAGAATCTCTAGGTTTCATTTCCTCCCACCTTAATGAAGGTGTTGTTGCAGCCAATTGGCATGCACACTTGACTTGTCACCTCAACTGCATGCACTTTTTAGGGTTACAGCAATTTGATGAGGAGAGGTTCAGCCCTATGAAATTATTCATTTGCCTATAATTCTTGTGTGTGCCCTTTTTCCTCACTCTGATTTGGTTGATCTGCCACATTGCTTAGTCAAGACTAGGCTACAGGGATTTGCATCAGATATTCTTGTTGCTTTTCATACTACTTTGAAAGCACACAGTGTTTCCTAGAACCAGAGCTGTGCAGTGAATGTTCCAACTTGACCATATGTCCAATGTTTTCTAAGCTAATTTTCAGTTAACTTTTTTTTTTAATAAAATCTCGTAAATGCGTTCTGCAGTATGTTTGCCTTCTAATCCAGTCACTTGCCATCTCCAGCCCAAGCTCTCTTGTGTAACCCTACATGCAGACAGGCTATGTTGGTTTTGCAACTGTGCCTTAGTGTCTTTACCCCAATTATTTAGCTTTAATTCCTCTGAATTGACTTTAACTTTACTATCTTGGGCCCTCAGTGCTGCAAAAATAGCAACTTGTTCAGCTTCCAGACAGCTGAAAATCAGACAAAATGAGTCAGGCTTTTTAGAAAAGTTACGTTTATTTAGTCAAAAGTATGGACAAGAACGATGTGAACGCAGCGGCAGGCTAATATGCACAGTGAACATCTCTAAAGATAGAGCGTAAATAATTAGGCTTTGCTGTTATTGGTTGGCAACATATGACCAGACTATAAACCCATTAGCTGTTTGCTTACATCCAATAGCATAGAGACATGCATGTTTGGTTAATCAATGATTCTAATTTGATCTGGTGGTATAAGATAAATTTCACGCAGTGTCTTTGGTTTCAAACTGAATTTTTGCTGACTGGTCCACAACGCACCTAAAAATGTGACTTCTTATCCATATTCTCTAATAAAGGTTTTTAGGAGCCTATCAAAGTTTATACCTAATGAGGAAAATCTGATACACACATACACACACACACATGCATACTTGGTCTGACTCAGTACTTAATGCATTGTTAAGTATTTTTGGTGTGTCTTTGTTTCTATGCTGTGCCTTTCAAATGGCATTACTTCAGTATCCAGTTATTTTCATCCTTTTGTAGTTTGCTGAATTAAATAGCCTCCAGCTACATATCAGGTTTGGTCACAAAACAACTGCATTACATCATCATTAACATAGAGTTTACCCAAGTGATCATCAATATTAATCAGTTTGCAAATGTGTACAAGCAGAATTGAGCAAGACAATACATGTGGTGCCCATAAATGTTTGCATAAATTATTTATGTATCAGGACTTACAAGCAGTAAAAGTTATCAAGTATTTATCTAAAACTTTTAATACATATTTTATTTACTGAGTGGAGGATTTGCTCTTTGTTGCACTTGTTCACCAGTCCTCTGTGACACCTCAGTTTCGTACCATCTGTTGTGTTTGGTGTAATGGTGACCTTTTCAGATTTTTAATTAAACTTGTGTGTTCTGGAGGATATTGACTTTAAACAGCTTTGATAATCAGAATAAATATTTTTTCTCACCTTGCCAGAGAAGTCTGTTTTTAAGACATTGTACTTTGCGACAATCTATGGACACAACCTGCAAGTATTATTTAGAGTAGATCATGTCATTTTGGCTCATTTACTTGGAGGTTCTGAAAGTTCCAATATATTTATAAGTAAACAAATAAAGAGTATACTGCATGTAAACCATAGACATGGTGGCTTTGAAGAAATTTTCATTATGCTGACTTGCCTTAGTCCTGCCAGCGATATGCACACAGTTAAGTAGGCTTTTTAAATGTCCAAATTATACGTTATGCCATCCGGACAGGAAGAGGAGGTTCCGGTTGTGTTCTATGTTCTTACCAATGGGGCAGATCTAAGCGTGGGCAGCTAGATTGATTGCTACGACGACCAGCAGAGCAGGAGAGGGATCAGACATAGAGAGAGGTTCTACTAGATTACACAAGGCTTGTCTGAGCTCAGGATTTTCTCGCCTTTTGTTGTAGAACCTGGCTTGTGGAATAGCAGATCAAAGCTTCACTCGCAGCATCTCACGTCGCATCATTTACACATCTGTGGAATCCACATTCACAGAGAAGACAAGAAACCTCTCCCGCATTCATTAATGTAGAACTTTGACCAGATACAAAGGTTAGGTGAAGGACACAAATGGTCTCTTTTTCACAGCAGCATTCACAGAGCGGCATTTGAGTATTCACAACCGCTCATTAATTCGATTTCTACTTTGAGTATTGGGTATTTGCTTTCTTCTTTTCACTCAGGCAAGCTCTCAATTCATTAGCCGATCCACTATGAATGTATTATTCAATGCTAGATTGGCATTGCTGGGAGCAGTGTGTTTACCATAGCTCATGAAATATGTATCTGATGAATGGGTGTAAGCAGCTGCCTGATACAGTCATGATGAGGGAGAGGTTTCCGTGGCAATTGCAGCCAGTCACTCAAGGACAATCCGGTATAGGTGTTTTAGTTTTGTTGATTGTCTTACATGAAAGCTGTGGTGTGCAGTGTAGATAACAAATTTACCTCAGGGTTTGTTTCAGTAACAGTGAGACATTTTTTTCACCTCCACATTGCATGTGGAAAGATAAGATTTTTTATGCATAAACTATCTAACCCTCTAATTGATCGCAGGAAATGAAAAAATTGAAGACTTATAAGTGGCGCACAACAAACACCAGCAACAAAATGATTAGATTTTGTTAGAGTATTAGTGAGAATCGGACATCCATGAAGAGCCGTTTGTTAGGTGTCAACTACTGTAATTATTACTGAGCTGGCATGGCTGAAATTATATCGAGTAGCCTAATGGTGTCAATGGAGGAGAACCAGAATAAGGGTCATTTATTTCTTTTTTTTTAAGCCAGATGAAGTGTTTCACCAAAAAAATGAATGATTGCTTTTTCTTCGTAGTCTTAGGCTCATGGGTTGATTTAATTGAGTTAAATTAAACCTAAGCTAGGTAGAAATGGAGACAGAGAGAAAATCAATGTTGTCGATCTATAAAAGCCTTTAGGGCTTCGATCTGGATTACGTAGATTATTTTCCTGTCTGGTCACAGTCACACTTCATTCTTGTCTTTGGAGTCTGTATTCCTTAGTTATGTATTCTTTAGATGGAGCATTGGGAGGTCCACTTACATATAATGGACCGAAAGTACCACCACATACCCGTGTTCATACGCATGTTCACATTTGTGTAATCTAATAAAAATTCATTTGAACTGAAACTGGATCAATGAAAGGACTGACTCACAAAAAGAAGAAGAAAGAACTGGCACTGAAAATACATGTTTTATTGTTCTGGCACGATGGTGGAGACACTCCTGTGGAGCAGCTTCTGCCATACAGTGCATCCGCTATAAATATAGCCTGCTGACTATAAAGTAACTTCATTGACGTAGATACCTAATATGGAAAATGCATCACTTCCCGTATATGCCCAGACGAAGCTGTGCTCAAAGGACCTGAATGCAACAAACTCAAGATAAACTTTATTACAAAAAAAATCCTGGAAACAATTCATAATACAGCTTTAATGAGAAAAGAGCTGAGATTCCTGCTTATGCCTGTGCAGCCAACTGCATGCTTATGAAACCAGCAATCTGTACTGTATGTCAGTGATGAATGTGAAGTTCTGTGCTCCTGTCGTGTGTGTTATGAGCACATAAGCAAATCACCCAACAGTGTTAAATGGGTATAAAAAAGGCATGCAGTAATTCAGAGATCAGCAGATGATTGGGGGCATATGTTTCTGCCTGCCAACAGACATGAGGCCTAGCTGCCAAATCACCCTTAAAAGGAAAGCCTGAGCAAAGGGGCTTATCTCAATGTGTTGGTCTTTCTCTGCTCCAGCACATTTTGCTGTGTGTACACAGGAGCGGGGGCATGATCTCATACGTCTTTCTTGGTCTGTATTTGTCTTGCTGTCTTTATTGTGGCCTCTCCTTTGTGTGCTTGCAGCCTCTTTTCTCTCTCCCCTCTGTCCCATCACAGCTTCAGCCCGTTGCTCTCCTGTTACCCCACTTTTCTTTTGTACCTTCATAGCAGGCTTGTCATCTCTTAAGAACACACCCCATGTCCCTGACAATTTGAAGATGACATGCTGACTTTTAAAACTGTATGATTAGCCAACATTGTTTGAGCTTTCCTTGCAGTAAAGCTGCTTAGGGGCATGCTGTATATTTATCTGCTAAATTTCAATCCTTCTTTTTGACACCAGAGAAGATCATATCCTGGTATATTCATTTTAAGTTGAACATGAAACATTGTTTGTTAGATGGGAATGAGAGGCAGGAAGGCAACGTGGGCAGCAGCACTACCCATGCACCCCCCATCCCCACCCCCGATCAAACAAAATATAGTTGAATTATTTCGTGCGCCAGGGTTATTTCTGCTTTGATGTTTTATCAGAGTCTTTGTGTTTCCTGTTAAATAATACAGAGCAAACTGATGTGCTCAGTGAAGGTGTCATACAGGTATTTTGTATGGATGCTGCTGCCTGTTGTGCTCCCATCAGTTTGAAGCTTAACATTAATTTAACTACACAATACAGGACATTGATTGGATATTTCTTTTTTAGATCTCTTGCACTGTGCATTTTGTTTTGTTGTTAGAAACACGAGTTTTGTCATGTTTTGTATTGCCAAGCAGCAGCATTCACCGTTTTAAATGTGAGTGAATATCACTGTGCACATGTGAAGCATTAACAATGCCTTGTCACCCTTTCACAACTCTTCCTATTACCACCACACCTGTCACCAGAATGGGACAGGGCACATGTTACAGAGAGTACGGTAACACTGGAGGAATATTGTCTGGCTATGCACATATGGTTTAGAAATAGCAACCCTTAGTCATCTGTGCACTCTGTTTGTAAATAAGGGCAGGCATTATGTCTCACTGACTCAGCAACTTTAGTATATTCCTGTTTTTTTTTTCTTTTTGTATTGACAATTGCTTAAAAGTTGGCCTTTTGTGTAAAATGAGGCGACAATTAGACCAGGGGTTGAGACGAACTAAAGGTGAGTTTATGCTGTGTACATAAAGAAGTGTCATGTATTCAAGGAAAATATATTTATCTATAGTTAAGTTTTTTCCTTGTGTTTCTCTATAAAGGAGGTGCATTAATGAGTGCATTTATGTGGACTGGAATATTTCACGACTGGATCACATCTCTACAACTGAGGTTGTGATAGTAGCTCACAGTACAGAGTTCAGTCCTTTTGCTGGAATTGGACAGAAACATGAGTGCTGTTAATGAGCCATTTGGCTCATTTAGTCCAAGTACACACTGACACAAGTAGATGAGACTGGAATAGGAATACCTTGCAATAATGGATAGATAGACTCAGGTTGCACATTACAGATTTTGGCTTTACTCCCTAAAACACTTTTGTAAATTTTACTTTAATACTCTCATTCACATCAAACTATGAACTGATACCACTATGCTTGGCTGTTGCTGTCTCTAATTTGGAACTGGGTCAACACCAGTAGAAAATAAGTCACACTAGTTAATATACACTGTTCAGTCACATAAATGCAAAAGAAATATTAAAAGTAATTTAAATGTAAACTTTTTAGGTAATAAAACGGTTTGGGAGGAGGATAATATTAAATATTTAATATTAAACAATAGTAAATGAGTTTAAAGGGTGGCCAGTTTTATCCAAGGTGCCTTTAAACCATTAAATTCATCTCATGCATGTATAGTCAGTCTTATTGTAGGACTCCAGACCCAGCTTCATCCATGTCATGGTTTTGCTTTGTCCTCCATGACTTCATAAGACGCTGGGAGCATTTCAGAAGCTTAGTGATTTGTGTTCAATTTTTACAGACCGCTTTTCTGGCTCCTGTTAATATAATCAAACTTTAAATACTTTATTTATTGGATTTAAAAATTAATCTTTTGCACATTGACTTTCCTTTAACTTTAAACATAATGTATCTAAACAACTACATGTGAAGAAAATGAGGTTAGAGGTTGTGGAGGACAGAGACTCTTCCTGTTGGGAACAGAATATGGATTGTTTTGACTGCACAGCTTGTGTCCTAAGGGCAGCTGTTGGTCCCTGCTGGCCACAGTCTCCATAATAGCAGGTTTGTGGGCACCAGCGTGGGTGACAGGGGCCCGGGCACTGCTGAACAAAATCGACTCAGAGAGCAACAGTCAGCTAAGGCACAGTGAGGATTTTTGCATCATCTACATGCACCAAATGCTTCTTCTGCCATCTTGGCTCAAACTGAGCTAAACATGAGAGAGGACCAAGAGGTTTTATGGTTAACTAGCTGAAAACATAATAAAAAGACCATTACCAAACGGAACCACAATAGCTCTTATTTTTCATTTAGCTAAATCTGAAGATAAACAATTAAAAAAAAAATAAGTTGGAAGCATAACATAGAGAATATGACAATATATCAATAAGATTGAAACCAGAAAGTATGAGTATGCCTGAGGTCTATGTAAATACATGCACACGCTACATTCAATACACTTATCATCAGTTTTTAAGTGTCTTTAGTTCAAATGCATTTGTGCACACTTGTGTATTTGTTTGTGTGTTTTCCTGTTTTACGTGTGTGCATGCTCCCAGAGGGGAAACAGTCTGTGTGGGGTGTTATCTGCCTCTGCAGAGGGTGACAGCTAATCACCAACCCTGACAAACACTGGGGAAGAGGGGAGGGAGGGGAGAGGGAGAGGAGATGGCGCTGGGTTGGGGGATTGGCATTTGAATTCCACTGAGTAACCACAGAGCGCTTCGGATCCTGTCATCACAACCTCTGTATGGGTATGGACCTGAGCTGGACAGCCATGCAGCTTCCCACCTAGCCCACTGATAACTAATATACCCCCATCAGTATAGGTACACACTAAGATAGGAGGCTGCCGAGAAAACATCTGCACAATTCTTGATGACTTGAATACATCTTGGTATTTGCAGGGCCTGGCAGCAGCAGCTTTGATCTCCTACCTGCTGCTTGTAAATGCCCAACCACATGTAGAATATCTGCAGAAAGCTATCTTTATTGCATGAGAAGGCACCGTTCAAATGCTTCGTCTTCAGGTGTTAATACATCAGCACTTAGGGTATTTGTTAACCGTGTCATTAGTCGTACCCAGAGTCTATGCAAAATGCATTTGTTGACAGTTTGTCTCGCATATGGGCTGATGCGTGCTGAGTTAGTTAGAGCTGACGGTGTTGCCTGTTGACACAGAGATCAGAGGGCTGTGAGAGATGGCGAGATGCTGTCGTGAGATGGCGGCAGGCAGGCTGCACTGGGAGAGAGGAGGAGAGACGAGACAAGCCAGGGCTGCAGTCACGTTTTCCAGGAAAAATGTGAAGTTGATTCATTCCCCGCATTTCTTGTCCTCCTAATATCTTATAACAGGCAAATATTAAATTGTACAAATGTACAGTATGAGTCAAACATGCTCTTTGCATTTGTTTGGTGTTTTAACTTATATTAATGATTGCTAATTATGATTATTAATAGTGAAAATTACGTAGAAATAATTTCCTGCCATGCCTGGTGGTCCAGAGTTGTGTTATTCATGTGGCTTTTGGACTCCCTGCCTGAGCCAGTGTGGGTGGCGGTATTTGGACCAACTGGTGGCTGTCTGCATAGCAGTGATGGGTGTCATGCTGGGAGCTCCCATACGAAGAGACCCTCATCTGTTCACAGTGTCACACCTCTCTCCACTTTGCTCTATCTGACCCTGTCACAGAGGCATGGAATGACAGATCCAGGCGGAGAGAAACCACACAAGAGACAGAGTTAGCAGCATATCCTTTCAGATACAGGCATAGCTGAAATCTTTGCTACATAAAATCAAAGATAGCTGTCAGATGCTTTTACCCAGCACTGAGCTTGAGAGCAAGCAAATGGTACTATCAGTGAAGAAGTCAAAGGTCCGCTGCTACTCGAGATTAGAGGTTGCCATTCATTCTTAAAGAGTATTGTAAAAGTGCTGTCTGTATAACAGGCATGTGTTACAGTCAGCTACTATAGTGTGCATATTAGATTAAAATGCAACTTTTATTCCCTTTTTTAAGCACACAGGTTAATTTTCTCCTTTGTCATGCCCATTGGGCTTATTAGAAAACAGTGGCTAGAAACACTCTCTTCATGTCTCTTAACCACAGATGACTCACGGTGGCCTGTTGTGGGTGACCACTGAGCATCTGTGTCTCACTGTTTGCTCATCCACATCTGTGCATTTACGATGTGTTGGGCGCTAATGACAGTTGGCATTTGGCAACTATCAGTGGATCGTTAATTAGTATTGAGAGGTTTGTGGTAGAAGCACAGATTCCTCTCTATCTCTCAAACAGATGTGTGTTTGATCTGCTAACCCAGCTTACACACACATTCACGTACACATCCACAGCTCTGTGGCATATGGAAATGTCTATAAGTAAGTGCTTCTCAGCATGCTGATATTGACAACAGTAGATCAAACAACAAAAAAAAAACAAAATCATCAAAAAAAGTTTGAATGGTAGTAATGTCTGTTGCAGTACTGCCTTTTTATTAATATAATAATAAGACATTGTTTTTGTGGGCGCTTTGCTTGACACTCAAGGTGACCTTGCAAGATAAAACACAACAACAACAAAAACAAATCAATAAATACACCCTTAGATAAAAAAAAAGAACATAAAAGAATGATCTGAATTGGTGTGAAATGTTACAGTGAGTATGCCAGTTTGAACAGATGTGTGTTGACTTTAGAAAATTCACTCTAAGTCAAAAAGATAGATAGATAGATAGATAGATAGATAGATAGATAGATAGATAGATAGATAGATAGATAGATAGATAGATA
>JBAMHX010000017.1:5860540-5883578 GCA_037177515.1 Pseudomugil tenellus
TATACCTGTGTGTGAGTGTGTGTATACCTGTGTGTGAGTGTGTGTGTGAGTGTATACCTGTGTGTGAGTGTGTGTATTTGTGTTAGAAATAAAGAAAAAAAACACAAACTTAAAAGCTTTATTTTTGAGTCCAACAAGTGAAGGACAGTTTGAAAAAATGTTATATTCATTGTGTATTTTTGATCAGGCAAATATGTTTTCTGTTCAAATTACAAGTTTAAATAGCAGAATAACACACAAAAACCTGGGAATTGCGATAAAAAAACTGTATTTTGTGTTCTACATGCCTGCATAATGGGCATCCTAATTTTAGTTGGTATTTGGGTTAACTGAAGTCCTTATGTGTTGCCGTCTATTTTTGGAAATGTTGAAATATTTTTGGAAGTTGCAAATAAAGTGTCTCTGAGCCACATGTGGCTTGTGAGCCATGCAGTGAGTAACCAGGCCCCACAAGCTGTGCCAACGTGTTGTGTGCCAAATGTGCAGCAAGAGGGTGGCACGAACAGCATGCCAACGCTAGTCTGCCTGGCTGCCAGGCACTTCTCTTTATCCAATCAGACAGTTCGGCTTGAGTGAGACCCCATTCCTTTCTTTTACCAACCTCTTCCCAAAGCTTTGTAACGATTGCATGAAAAACACAGATGCATGCTTTCCCTTCCTGCATCAGGCCTCCTCGCTGCTCTTACCTAGACACTATAACCAGGGGGTGAATGGTGCACACTGTTCCCTCTTTGTTTCTGCCTGCTGCTGTTCTGCTGCTCTCTACGTCTATTCCCCTATTTTCTTTTCCGCCGAGACAAAATCACAGGCTAAATGAGCATGCCTCAGTCTCTTTTTTAAGCATTTCATCAGAGTTATAGAAAGATGAGTTTGTCAGAGATGTCTGAGAAAAAAATGCTGTCTGTCTGTGTGTGGCTTTATTGGATATGATGAAGGATGATATTATGGTGGATGCTGTTGCTGCTGCGCCTCCGAGATGAGGAAGGATCCCATTTGTCTCATGCCCGCTTAGTGTAATGTGTCTATCTGTCACTCTCCACAAGACTGGACGTTGGTGTTCATCAAAATAAGCATAATGTCAACACTGTTTCCATTTTTTACTGCTGGTCATTATTGTTAATTTTCTCTCCCGTTGCCACTCTTCAGTCTTCGCCACAACCAATCCAGACAATGAGTATCACCGTATAGATTGCATAATGTCCCGTATCATCTAAAATGACTATGTGTAAATGGGAGGGGGAATGGTAACCGGCTATAATCCTGGATGATTACATTAGAGAGAGATCCTTCAAAAGAAATAAGTGTAAGGCAGCATGAATTTATATCTGTGTTCTAAGAGTAATTACAGCGAGTGGAGATGTGAGTCATTGAGGAGAAAGTGATGTTAGTTACTCACAGAAAAGATTAAGCTAATGTGAATACTCCTTTTATGTCTTGCAGGTTGACGATGCCATGCTTATGTTTGATAAGACTACTAACAGACATAGAGGTAAGTACAAACCTTTAGTTATGTTTCGCCCCCTTTCTTTCCCCCTTTTGTCTTTCAGAAAGGTGAGAAAATAGTCATTTTATGTCCTTTCCCCATGAGATAACACAGAACAGTTCCATTTCACATGATATTAGGTGTACCATCTGTTCAACAATGGAAGCGTGTCAAAGTAATCAATAAGCTGGTATGGTGTTTAGAATGTTTGAGCGTTAGATGGTGTGTGTGTGTGTGTGTCAGTGATGATGCCGGTGTGAGTGTTTCAGAAAGGTGCTTAAAGGGTGTAAAGATTGCGAGATGGTGGGCGCTGTGCAGTCAGATAACAGCATCAGATAAGACCCAGGAGAAGCACTGACTTTATCGCTCTATCTCATCAGCTCCTTATCTGAGATGAGAGGACATTTCTCTCAAGCAGAGGACTTTCCAAAGACAGGTTTCCTCCCCTGCACCACAATGCGGTCTTGCCGTGTTTACGTCTGGAAGCGGGGCTTTTAGACTCCATTTAACCAGCAGAAAACAAATAAATATCTTGGATGGTCACTTATTTAGAGGCCCATACGTTGGATGATCCCGTCTTTGATTTGTTTTCATACCGTAGGTGTGTTGAAGCAACTTTTCAGCGGTGAACTATGCTCTGGTGTTTATGCTTTTGTGCGTGAGCAGTCGACAGGCACTGACAGGTATTCAACTAGAAAAAGGAGCAGACACTCCTCTGGTTGTCAAAGCAGTCAGCTCACTTGTAGGGAAAGCAGCCACGGCAGCATCTCTGGGTTCTGGGTGAAAACATATATACTATATATTTGTTTGCACTGAACGACTATTGTCTTCCAGCCACATAAATGTTTAAGTGTTGCCAGCTTAAGATCGAAGGAGGAATCAGTTTGCAAGGAACTTTCATTTTTTTTCTCCTCTCTTATCTGTATTTGCATTAGTCATTGTGTGTGTGTGTGTGTGTGTACCGTTGGTGTGTGTGTGTGTGCAGATAAATTCTCTGAAACTGGTAAACAGTTTCCTAAGTGTGAAACATGTGAACTTTAGTGGAAGTGATCTATGGCTTTGAGGGGATTTTGATCTGTAGTGACAGAACCCAGTGTGAGGTCTGCTGTGAGACGAAGGCTTTTCTTTCATTCTCTCTTATATCTTAGTCTTCACTCTCCTGTCTGCAGCACTGCCAGCCCTCTCTGAAAGGGGCTGGGCACCACACTTGGAGCGTGTGTGTGAGAGAGAGAGGCATTTGCCTTTGGGCAGCAAAACGTCCTTCAAATGAAGACAATGATGGAGAAACAGCCTTCTTGGCGATTTTTCTGATGACAGCAGACGTATTTATGTTGAATGTAAATGTGAGTTGGAAGACAGGTATGCTTCGCCCACCTAGTCTTTTAATATTATGCTCCTGTGGTGGTAGGAAACAGGCGATATTTGCGCTCTTCTTAAAAGCACAACTTGTCTTCCAAACGAATACATATAATATTAAAAACTATTAAGAGAGTCTCAATAATTCATCCGAGCCATTGGTGCAATTGTGTAATATTAATGGCTTAGTTGCCCTGTGACCACAAAGGAAACGACATTGAATCTAATATCAGTGAAAAATCGTGCCTCGGTCTGCTTTAGCGAAGCCTCCAGAGCCAGTGATGGGCATCTGGCAGCTTGCAGTTCAAATCAATTTCCCACCTGTTTTCATTTTATTTTACAGATTGATTCATGAAAAAATAATTTCAGGGTTTCCTGCAACGGCGCTGTTGCTAAAAATAACCTTTTCTTTATTCAACAGTTCAAACCTCAACTCGAGACAGTGCTTCTAAGACTGTGGTGGCTGCTCCATGATTGCAGGCCCCTGAAATAATGGAGCACTTGCAGCACGTTGTGCTTTTATAAGTAGCATAGAGAAAAGCGTATTTATAACCACAACAATTTGTTGTCCCGCACACCTGGAACAGTGTCCTATCTGCGCTTGACGAGCGCCCGGGATAGCTTACTCATGCAGCTGAATTAGCAGCAGGGACTTGGGGTGGAGGATGGGGGGTGTTCTGGCAGCCAGAAAGACTGTTTCATTTTACTTTTGAGGTTCTAAGTTGTAAGTAAAACGTAAATTGACACCTTTTAGAGCTGATCTCTTTACGCCTTGGCACACTGTGACTTCAATGTTATCTCTGTGCCTTTTTATTTTTCTTCGTGGGCTTTTTTTCCCCCTAAAATCAGTTTTGGTATATTACTATAATGCACTCGATTTTGTTTGGAAGGGTTTATTGTGTATGAGATGCATGATCGACACTTGATTATGAGTGTGTTTTGTTGTGGGCTGTGGCGAATTGGAGAGAGGACAAACGTCACACTCCACTAGTAGCAGCATTGTCCTTCAGACGGTCCCTACGAGCCTGGCGAAGTGACAACCAGAGGAGAATTTCTCTACTCTTCTCCTTTTCTATGTACTTCTTTTCTCCCGCCACTCTATCTCTCCCAGTCATTCGGTCTTATCCATTCTTCCTTTTCTTTTTAAACAGTCGCACTATTTCTGTCCCCACACCGTCTCCCCCATCCTGCCTGTCTTTGCCATCTCTCTTGTCTTTTTTCTTTCTGTCTCTCCTGCTAGAGGACACTGGCTGTAAGCAAAGCTCCACACAAAGGCACACGCTGCACACCATCTCCTTGGCATTTAAAGGAGGAGAATACAGCCAATTGTGTTGGAAATTGAACTCTCTAAAGCCTCCCTTCCCACTGCAGCAGTTCATTGTGGGTGAGTTTAGTGTCTTTGGTGAGCAGCTTGGGCTGTCCAGAGGTTGATGCCAGAGGGCGCCTATTGTTCCATGTTCCACTGCAGTGTCCCTTCCACTCCGCCTCCCTTCAACCTTCCCTTCTTCCCCTGACATTCATCCTGTGACAGAAAGAGGAAAAATTGAGAAAAGTAGCACTTATAGTACCGATTTAACAACACACCTCTTGTTTTGATCATTTCTGGTGGGTGTGTTCAGGAGGTCCAGCTTTCAGTGTGACCCGGGTTTAAACAAGGCCAAGAGCACATGTCACAGAGTGCACATACATGTCCCAGTCATCATCCCCAACATCCTTAACATGACTTCTGGGTGACAGGACAAGCTGTGGGGGTGGGAAATGAAAGCTTTTGGAGTCAGAATCCTTCTGTCATCCTTTACCACCTCCCGTCCAGCAGAGTGACATATGATCTATGATCTAAAAGGTGATTTTACTGTCAAACACAATTAGTGGTGCTAAGGATAGTATTTCAGAGGTGAGAAAAATGGCATCTTCAAAACGAGAGGATTGAAGCTGTGATGGAAGAGTGCCAACTATCATCACCCCACCCCCCCAGCCCCTCCTCCAAAAGCACCAGGGTTTAATTTGTGAGAGAAAACTACAGTAGATGATAGATGAATTCTTTATCTCACTTCTCACATGTGTCCTTTACGCACTGCTCCACCACACAATAATTAACCCTCTCTCACCAGCACATTACTACTCTCTTCATCAGCACATTTTGCAGGAGTACACACATATAACCCACTTGGGGCCCAGCCGAAGCCAGATATATAGCACAGACATACACTTTGACTGATTTGACTTGATTATTCTCAAGCAGCCTCCAAACATCACGCTTGATACACAAAAAGAAGAAAAAGATAAGTATATACAAAACAAATTGGAGCTTAGCATTCCTAATGCTGAATTACACTCCTACGGTTTTAAGTAGCTGATTAATTGGGTCAAAAGTGCATGTCGCGGCGAGTTTGATTCCTGCTCTCCGCAAAATGCCAACTACAGACCTGCGTCAGCCGTGCGCTTTTCATCATGTGTGAACGCTTTAAGCTGCTGACTGTAACTTCAAATGTTTCAGGTAGCACATACACACGCGTGGTCTCTCTCTCACCTTTTTTTTTAATTACAGCATTAAGAAAGCTGATGAAACCCAAGTGTAACTTTCTTTCATATTTCTTTACAAAAGTTTGTAACCAGACAGCAGCCATTAGTGTAGCATTACAATAACTGTGTGACTGATTGTGAGCCAAATTCCTTCTTTATTTGAATGATGCAAGTAATAGTAATACACAACAGTGTTGGGGACCAGAAGAAAGAAAAGCAGGCTGGATTGTTCGACTCACGCGGCTGCTTTTTATGACAGAGAGCCACTGTGCGAGGCATGTATTAGAAGCCATGTTCCTGGAGAAGAAGGGGGCTCGTGGGTTTTGTGTATGGAAAGGACCAAGGCGGTGTGAATTTGTGTATAGCTCTATTTTTTTTCTCCCTGTGGCTTTAAGGGCTGGTTTTCTTCTTGGCAGACGAACAGAAGACTGCATTGTGTGTGTCTGTAATCTCTTTACCTGGATTGGCAGCGAAACTAGCAAGTGCAGCTCTCTGTATGGAATTGGCACTGAGGAGTCAATGTCACACCGAGCAAGCTGCGTTCCAAACAACCAAAATCTGGTTCTGTCTCCATGACACCGTGGCTATGGATGATGGCATCCTTTTTTTTTCAATTTGTCTTTCTTGTTAACTTCAGTAGGTGAATTTTACAGCCTTTGCAAAGACAATTTGGACAGTGTGCCAATATCTTTAGTTATATTATTTGATCCTTCTGCTGTAATTGCTTTTCTTTTATGTGAAACTATGCACAACTCTACTAGACCACAAGTACAGAAACTTTTAAATTAACAGGCTTCAGTATCAGGTTTCATCAGACACCAACAATCTAACATTAATTTATCTCAAGCTTAACTTGGTGATTAAAAATAGCTGCATTCTCTTTCATTTTATTGACATATTACATTAATTATATCATATAAATCCAGTGCCTGGGAAGCAGAACTGCACTTCCACAGGTTAACTGCAGCCCGTTGAAAAGCTCCCAGCCTCTGATGTCACCACAATGCCTCATCAGCCACCGGTGCTAGGGATTGAACATGGCTGACTGAGCAGAGGATGTCTGTCTGCAAAGTGATTGCTGGCTCATTGACTGAGTAGGAGAGGAGGGGAAAAGGTGGGCGTGGGGACAGGAAACAAGTACAGTTTGAGTAGAAATGGCAAAAAAGGAGGGATGAAAAGAAAGAGGTGGAAAGAAGTAGAATGAAGGCAAGGTGAGGGCAAAAAAAAAAAGAGAGAAGTAAATAAAGAAAAAAGAGAGTGGCTCAGTGGGAAGCCTCCCCCTGCTGGCTCCTCTGGCTGGAACCTGCTGCCGATGGCTTCAAAAGAGCGCCAGGCAGTCTAGGCCTCTGCTTCTAGCAATTAGAGATCACTCCAGCAGATACCTCCTGGCCAGCCTGCAAATCCCTCAAAAATACCCTCTGATTACTACTGTAGGACACAGGCTGTTTACCAAATGGATCTAGCACTGCTGAGAGTGAGGTTTGATAAAGCCTTCCTTTGCTCAGGCTCTTTGAGTTAGACAAAATGGCACTACAGAGAATAATTCTGGTACATTTAAGACAAGAAAAGAAGACCTGTTCTTTTAATTTCTTGTCATAAAGATTAAGATTCACACTTCTTTTCTCTACCAGAATAAAAGCCTTTTTGACAGAACTAAGTACAGATGAGAAAAAAATGTCAGGACCCTTTTGATGGTTAATGTGCTCCGTGATCAGTCCCTTTTTTAGCAACTGATGCTGCTTCCACAGACATTGTGTTTACAGATCACAGCTCGTCTATGACTTCTGAATCAGAGCACCGATGCAGTTAAACAGTGAGCAGCTGTGTCTGATTTAACCGATCGACAGCATCCACGGCAAGTGGAATCAGATATTCCCGCACTTCTCCTTGCATTGCCCCAGCCTCCAGACAGATTCCTTATTGTATTCTCTCACCTTGACAGACCTGATATTAGCGATTAGAGTGAATGTCATTTAAATGGCAGAGCTAATCATACGCTCTGGGTCTATATCCACCGGAGGGCCCCTCACCTTGGCCTAATCTCAGTGACAAAGGAAATGATGTGTTTAGCCACTCTTAATAACTGCTTTAGCTCATCAGTTCCCAGGCGAGCCGGCTTTATGGGCAACCTGGGCCTCGCTAGGAAGGCGCAGCTTGAAGCGGGGAGCCCAGCCTCTGGCCCCGTTTCCACCTCCTTGGTCTCTTTGTTGTGATCCTCTGTCTGACATCAGTGACCCAACGGCCTCGCCTCAAAAATCAACACCAGCATTGAATTAGCTGTGATTCTGCAGCCAGCAATGAGTCCAATGAGACATACTTGACAGGATGGTGATTAAAGGGTAGAGAATCCTCCTCTTGTCACCTGTCTGTTTTCTCCTGCTCATGGCTGACATCCACCCCTCAATCAATTTAGCTGCAGTTGTATGTGTGTGTGTGTAAGTGAGAAATAGAGAGAGAGAGAGAGGGGGGGGGGATAGGCTCATAGACAGGATGGGTTTGTTTTTTAGTTAAAGTCTGCTGCGCTGGCACCGCATGCACTGCAAAAGGAAGGAGGATGAAGGCAAGAGATTGTGGAAGAAAGCCTGTGGTTTTAATATCTTCCCCATGTTTATCTCACCACCAGGAGACAAACCGTGTGCCATTAAAAACATCAGCTACTCCTACTGGTTGGCAGCACAGCCACACCTCTGAAGACATCTGAAGGACACAATAAAAAGGGACAAAAATTGGGCAGAAAAGAATATTTATACATTGAAGCTGTGGTCTAGTTTCACTCATTATTGGAGTTAAGTGGAACTTTCAACAAATATACAGTCCATGAGAGAATTGGCCGTGCATACATCGAGTCCGGGCTGCATATTTGCTGTATAAATTCTCTGTCATAAAAGAAGAGAAGACGTTATTTGAACAAAAATAAGCAAACATCTTTGGTCTCGGCTGCTATGGGGAATCAGTCTCTTCAGGAAATGAAAATGCCAGCATGGAATTGTCATTATATTGAGAGTTAGCCAACCTTTGACCTTGTAATACCCCTACAGCTTCTCAATTTGTGACCTGCTGGATGCTCTTAGAAAGTGAAACCATCAGGGAGGATCTACTCCTCACATCATCATTCTCAGAACACCTAATAGTGGATTTACCAAGGTTAAACCCCCTGTGAGATTGCAGACACCGTGACCTGGAATACTGAGTTTACATCTGCTCACACACAAATACACACACAAGCTCGCAGACACAAAATATGATTCGGTGAGGAAGCTTGTGGCGAAATGACACCTTATGCGAACAAACTCAGCTTAATCTGGATAATACGTAGCTATTACAAAGCTCCATAGTTGAGGAGTTCAAAAAAAGAGGTGCAGCATCATATGAAAACCCGACTATTGTTAGTTCACATGATGCTGTTGCAGAAACAGACAAGAGACGTTGAAGCCTTCCTCTCTTTTGTCCACTGTATTTACAGCTTGATTGGTGCCTACCCAGGCATCTTACAGCTGAGCGCAGCACATGAGGGAATTAACCAAGTGTCTCCTGTGCAGCGTTAGTAAAATATGTTGCTTCTAGTCTTTGTCGTTTTTTTTGTTTTTTTTTTTTTAAAGAAACATGCTGATCCACACAGGTGTGTTTTTGATAGCCGTCACACCCACAGATGCACCAGAGAAGACTTGCACTCCCCACTGTTCCTGGATAGGTACTTATTTTGCAGATTTTTTGCAGTAGATGTAGTAATTATTTAGTATGGGATGCATTGTTTCACTGCACTGATGTATCATGATATACATCTGTACCATACATCAGTAGTCTGATTGATATGCTGTTAATTGTGCAGGAAACTTCCCAATAACTTCCTGCTTTCTGTAACTTCTTCAGCAGAAGAAAAGAGCTTCTCAGCAGAACTTTTTAATTTTTTGAAGCTCTCTGTCTTTAGTGGTTAGGATACACACTAGCCCACACTGAAAATCACAATCAGCTGCTGAGCTTCAGCAATCACTTCTCACAGAGAGATTGCCAGCTGAATTAGATTACATCACCTCCAGTCCAGGAATCTAATCTTAGATTAAAGTGAAAAAGAACAATCCATGGTTTCTTTCTTACATTTTCATTTTGTTCTTTATCTTTCATGCATTCTGGGTCCCAACAGAAGGGCCCCGCGCCATTTGAAGTGTTTAACCAACACGCAAGCGCCCCATTTTCAAAGCCGTTTCTTCACCTCTGTTCTATACCTGCACGCTGTTGTTATGTTTGATGTGTATTTGACCAACTTTCTTTTTTTTTTTTTTACTATCCTGTCCCAACTTGCTGTTGATTGGCCTCCCACCGCCCTGCTGTTTTACCACTTAAACAGTTGTAGGAGTCTTTTTTGAAGTGGAAGAGCTTTTTATACAGAAGCAGCCAAGACAATCATAGCACTGCGGGGGTACATCCTGGAGTTTTTGCCAGACAAGACAGACTTGCTAAAGCACTTTTTGTGTGTGTTTTGTGGTGAAATGCAGCAAAAACAAGCATTTTTATTTGCCGCCATGAAAAATGAGGCATCTGTAATAACAGCTCAGAAGGGGCTCATGGCGTCTGTCCCTGTATTCAGCAGCAGCCTTCACGCTGCTATCTGTATTTGTTAGAAGCAGGAACTTGACATGTCTGAAAATGACACACAAACACACTGAGACCATTATCTGACCATTACATCTGACAGACAATAAAGATGCATTTGAATATGGCCAGCTCCTTTCCATAACTCCCAACAAGAGATGTTTCTGTGCTCCCCCATCTCACAGCTGCTGTGTGATGACCTGCTAGTGTGTGCATGTGTATGTGTGAGAGTACGCCCTCACCCCCTAATAAGGGTTGCCTAGCCAAGCGTAAGGGTGGGGATGCCTGGCTCATTAGGTACTATGGCAGGATAATGTATGAACAGCCCTCATGAATGTTCACACAGGTAGAGCGCGAGCAAGAGGGAAAAGAAAGAGCGAGGCAGCCATTGTTCTTTCTCTCCCCACTCCTCCTCTTCTACTTTATCCAATCCCAGTTTCATCTTTTGTGTGTGCGCACCTGGGAATATTTAGGCTCCCCAGTCACATTATGCCCTGTTTTTTGATGCAGAGCTGCCACTTCATGGGTTTATAACATTTATTCCTAAATTAATTTATTTATTGGTTTATTAGATTTAATTCATCGCGTCTTGCATGATGCTTGTTTTGCGGCTCTGTTGCTCGATTGACAGGTTGCCAGTCATGGTAAGATTCCATATCCCATCGGCGTCATGCAGCAGCACGTTGCTAATTGAGTTGAATGCGTTGCTCGTCTCTCCTCAGTGAATCCATCTGTCGCCGTCTTGTCATCAGTTTGTTTGCACTTGACAGGTTCCAAGTCTCTCTTTGTGTGTTTAACTGTGCACTTCTGTGTAGGTGTGCTTTGCTTTTTAATTCTTGCAAGTGAACGTGTGTGTGTGTGTGTTACAACGCTATATAAAATGGATGGCTGCCTAGAGGCCCATTCTCTGTTATGTGCCTTGCCCTACTGTAAAGTTCCAGACACATCAGGTCCTCAGCCAGCTGCAGTATCTGTATACATTTCTCCAAGTGCATGGATATTCATATGCAAACACAGCAGCTTTGCATGTATAGGTGCATCATATAATCATTCTATTCAAATTTATGACATCATGTAGGTCATGTTTGACATCTGGTGTCATTATTAATGAGCTCTTGCCACTTTATCTGAAGCAAAACTAGCTACATAGTCATGCAAAAGTCTCAAGCTACCTTTCATTCCTTTATATTTCCTCACAAGGAGTTAAATCTTTGTAATTGCTCTTGAGGAGTAGTTACAAAATATTTCCTGAAGTTTTTCTTAAAATTGGGTGTGTTTTCAGCCGTTACACTTTATTCTTTGTACCAGTTTTTAAAAGGTGTTCGGTCATTTCACACTGACCTATGAATGAGTTAATGAAAAAATTGAAGAGCCGTGGGAAAAGAATGTTCAAAACAGGATTTTTAAAAGTCAAGTAAATGTTGTGGGATAGGGACTTAAATAGCTTTGGCATGTACACACTAGACTCAAATAGACCTGTGGATGCCTGGCATGCTCCAAATTTTCTCTTTTTTGCATTTATTTATATATAAAATGTAGAATACAGCTGCTCTCTTTCACATAATTTTATGTTTTTTTTGCAGATGTCCAAAGAAATTATGATTGAGACACATTAAGCCCATTTAGACTTTGTGTCATCTTGTAGTTGTTCAGCGCATCTCCAAACCACAGCTTTGTTGCAATTAAATCCTGATTTTATAATTGTAGCATCATCTGCCAAAATTCTCACCCAACAAACTTACAGACAAAATCTATGCACTCAATTTAATGTTATTTACTTGTAAAATAAACTTCTACTAAAAAGTTAGAAGTTGCACAAGCTAAAACACCTGTCATACCATATTTCAGTTGCATATAGACCGGAAAAAGGAAAGCTTCCCAATTAAACTGCAAGTAATTGCTGAGTTTACACATAGCAGAAAATTTAAAATAACTCATTTTAAATTTTCTCTTTAGACACTTTGCTTGTAGCATCCTGTTACAAACACACAGAATGTATTACCTTAAAATATGTTTCAACTTGACATGGTGTACTGTCCTAAAAGAGTTGATGGATCAGGACAAATGGAGGCAAAAATAAGTAGCAGGCCTTGACAAAATAATAATAAAAGTCATGGACTACAATGTGTCAACAGTGTCTAAAAGTTCTTTTATCAGGAAACAGGAAAAGTCCAGTAGAGACTTCAGAAAGGACCCAAAAAAAAGTATCTGATCCTTTACTTGGTCTGTTTACTGTTGACTAAAGCCTTATCAAAAATAGTCTCCTTGGCTGGATGACATTCAGGGAAGGGAAATGAGAGGGAAAAGTGAAGTGATCCCAAATTATACAAAAACTGGAAGGAAAACTGGAGGCAACAGGTCTTATGGAATGATGAATGATGATGATTATCATCATCCTGACATAAAAAAGGAGCCAGCTTCAGAAAGTCCTTTAATAAACCTAGAAGAGTTTAAATAAATACATAAGCTTTTCACGAAGACTACTTTACGAAACCTAAGTAAAGCTTGTTTTCCTTAAAAGTTTGGTTGAGGTTTAGCAATGAATATCCTAAAAAAAAACTTACTTTTAAGCCCTTTAGCAGAGTGTAAGCTGTGTGTTTGTCTTGCAAACTGCATTTCCATTTACTCCTGCACAATCTAAAACAAGTCACCTTCCATGTTTCCCCTTTTCCCTGCTGCCTTTTTGTGCCTTTTCGATCATGCAGCTGGACAGAGATGCCCAGAGAGGCTTACTTTGTGCTTGTTTGTCTTTATTTGTGTTTGAATCATATGGTGTTTCCTTTAGTCTTGATCTACGCTGGGCTCCTGCTGAAAGAGAATGAACTTAAAAGCGAGTGTGTCTGTGCGGTGTGTTCTCTCTATCAGTAGAAAGATGACGTCTGCTGTGTTTCTCCGCCTCGCCTTCATCACTGTCTTTCATCGCTGCTGCCAGCACAGCTCTGTTTCCTCAAAAGTTTTGCAGGAGAAAGGTAAAAAGACACATAAAATGAATGTGTGCGAGGAGGAGAAGTGTACGTTGCCGTGTACGTTGATGGCACTTCACACAGCTGCGTGTGTCCTGGCTTTGATACAGTACAAGCATGCTGTAAGATTCAGGCGAGTAAAGACAGTGCACTTGTTTGAAATAGGAGTTTCACTGCGCTCCTGTGTCAGCTCGCTTGGGGAGGGATTCTGTCTCGAGGAGCGCCTTGAATATTTTGTAGGCCTAGAGTGTTTCTGTACACCTCCAGAGGCAGCTTTGCTGTCTGTCTGTGTGTGTGTGTGTTTGTGTTTCTCTGTTTGTGTACTTAAAACATGTGGGAACCTGCTCTTTATGCACTACAAATGAGCAGCTGCCTTATCATAAATCCACCTTTCATGCTTTTGTGAGCTTTATTATAAATGATACACACACACATACACGCCGAGGGTCACGCACGTGCGTGCATGAGCTTATGCACACATACATATAACCACGTGCGCAAGCCTTTTTCCAAACTGCCACACTTGAAAAGCAGTTGCATCAAAGGCGGCTGCCTCTCATCTCACTTTATCTCCGTCATCTTTTCCTCGCTTACTTTTTCTCGCCTCTGTCACTTCACACATTTTTTCCCCTTTTGCTCATTCTCTTGTGCTTCTCCCTCTTTGTTTCCCACCTATTCTCTTTCTCACCTTTGCCTTTCTGTGCTCCACTTACCTGGCAGGGAGATTCTGATGTTACTTTCTTTCTTTCTTTTTTTTGTTATTATTTTATATTCATCTCCCATTCTGAGACAGTTCACTTTTTTTCAAATGTAACCTCAAAGGATCCATATCACAGGTTCGTCTGTGTCCACCACAGTGAAAACCCAGTCCCACCTCAACCCAATCCATCAGACAGCAGCCAGCCTCACCAACTCCTGCCTCATTTCTCATAAATTAGTCTTACCTCTCACACACTTTCCTTTTGTTTCTTGCTCTTACTCATTCCATTCTCCACATGCCCTCTCCCGCCTTCCATCTCTCTCTGGTCCTCACATTTCATTTTTCTTCCTACAAATGCCACACAGCAGTCCCTTAAGAAATGTCATTTCTGTCTTCTCCTTTTGTTCTGTAATTTCTCCATGTCCCCCCCTTTTTTCTCTTGGGAATTCATTTATCGTTTGCTGTTCTTCTGTCCCCCCAGCTCTAATCTCTCTGTCTCACTCTCACTCTCCTTCTCTGTCTTTGTCTCTGACACTCACCTGCTCTCTTTCTCTTCTTGTTGTCTGTTTTCCTCACTCAGCCTCAAAATGATTTAGTTCTTTTTACAAAACGTGAATGCTAGGTGATTTATTTTCATCAAATCATGGTTTTAAAGGGGACAAATAGGTTCAATGTGATAAAAGCTGTGTTTTTGTGAACCCTGGGGCATGTGCAGATCGCAGTCAAGAGCCCCCCGCTAAGAGGGCCAGTGGCGTATTCCTTTGTCTAGGTGAAATCGACTCACCTGCCGTGCACTTGGACCTGGGGTGGGATTTGAAAGAATACATTATCATACATTACTCACAGGCTTGTTAGCAGTTTGACTATTATAATCCAAAAGATGAGCACCCCAGCTTCAGCCCTCAACAAAGAGCAGATCATGTCACTTCCGATTTGGCTTATTGAGGCAGCAAAAAATCTCCCTGGAAGACTAAAAGTTCAAAGCGCCTGTTGATTTATGACGTTTTTCTTTTTCAATAAGACTGAACTGTCGCATGTCCAACAGGCTTGTGGGACTGTTTGGCAAACAACAGCAATTATTTAGGGAGGATTTCATTTATCAAACCCATCATGTTGAAGAGTTTTTATTCAGTTTGTATCATTAAAAGTTTTTATCAATTCAAACACACTCAGAAGACATGTAGTTAGAAATAGGGATTGTTTTTAAATCTATTTTAATAGAAAAAAAGTGCAACTTTGTACTATGCAGAGGAACAGAGAAGTGCTTGCAAAGGGCTGCCCTTTTTGTTGTAGAACATAAAAAAGGGATGAAAAACAATGAATCTTCCAGTAAAAGACTATCTTTTTCTCTGTCAGCTTGTCATTCTGTGAAACACTTAAAAGTTACTTTCATTGTCAGTCAAAGCAGTAATTAAAAGTCCCTTTTTTTCTGCTGGATTTGAAAAACTGCTGGTCAAGATTGCTAATTAGCATCTATGTTCATTTTGCTTAGCCAGCAAGCAGGGAAGTCATTTTAACCCAAAGCTACTGCCAGTTATCTTTGTCTCTGTTATTTGTGAGATAATCCCTGTCACAGACAGACACCAGCTCCAGCTTTGGTGGTTGGGAGAAAATTGGTAAGATGTATCACAGAAATTCAATGCTTCAAATGTGATTCTGATTCTTGTGCGCAGGGTAAACCGTCTCACACATGCTCCCAAGTGGTCGAAGAACCAATTTGTTAGGCCGCTGACAACAGACGAGCGAGCTATATGAGAACACACAGGTCTTATCTCAGATGTTAAAATACATTTGTCAGGTTTGTGTGGGCCAAATTTATTTATGTTCAGCTGACCAGCATCCTCTTTCTTCTTTGTATGTTTTTTTTTTCTTTTTAGAGAAACACACTGCATTTGTGGTTTTACTTTGTATTTGTATGGTTTTATATGAACAGATATGCAAACCAAACAGCCTCAGGACTCCAATTTCATCTCAAATATGTGATGTATATGCAAATTTTCATGCTTGGCGTCGCTTAGATGCATTAGCAGTGTGCTTTCTTATTCTGAACATTTTTAGACCTTGAACTTGGCTTTCCATAGCACTATATGGGTCGGTACATCACGCCTCCTCTCTGCGTTTCTGAGTCAGTTTTTGTCAAACCAGAAGTGACTCTTCCCTGGTGAATCTCAATGCAAAGATTCCACTTGAGAACACTTCTCTGGCGTGCAGGCGTGCAGGCACTTGTGTTCCATCAAAATGCTAATAATATCATCTGCAATATCCAGAGCAATATTATTGTTGTGCTAATTGGTGAAAAAAATTGTTGATGGGAGCACCTGCCCACCCCACTACTCAATTATTTTTAATTACAATGCCTCTAATAAAAGGGAACAAATTGTGTAATGATCAATGCTTCGGCAGTGAGGTGACAGCTTCGCTCTTGTTGGCTTAAGCACAACCATGTGCGACTCGGTCAGACGAGGGAGATACATGTATGAGTCTGGGAAAGAGATCCATGTATGTGGACCCCCAGGAGAAGGACTTCTCCTTTGGTTTTATGCAGCATGAGTTATTCATCACACCATATGTCTGTGGAAGAGGTATTTGGGCAGGTCACATGTTTGAAGTAGAGACAATGTTTGTCAACAGCAAACACACATAAAACCCCAACAACTGCATTAAAACTGTCTTGAAATCTTTGTGTTCCTCATCTTCAAATGAACTTTTTTGTAGCTGGTCAGTTAGACGAGGCAATTAATAGCTTTTTTTTCTTTTTTTTTTAGATTTTTCTCCTGGTGCATGTCAGTTTTTCTAGCTGCCTTCAAAGTGGTAATGTTCGCTGGCTTTTGCCCTCAGGGACTGCTCCATCTTATTAACTTGTCTTAGGAGACAGGGCTGCCGTGCAACCTACTTTAGTGCCTGCAGGGATGGAGAAGGACTTCCAAGCCCTGTGCTGTCTTCTTATGACCCAAACATTTTCCTGCTCTCTGTAAGTCTTTGTATTCAGATGTGGATGAGCGAGTGTGAACTTGCATATTATCTGACACAAGCAGGGAATAGTTTAGCAGTCAGAGAGAGACAGTGATAAAATATAATCACTTTATGGGGAATGTATTTGCAGTCAGAGGCTGCATTTGAATGCACAAAGTTGCTCATGTGGAGTTAAAGTTTGAATGATTGAGGGAGAAGAAAGGAAAGATGCACCAACTGAACTTTTCTTCAGATACACAAGCAACAGTTTAAAACTGTATATATCTGTCTGCATGCAATTACTTTTATACTGTGCAAGTAAAACTGTTGTGATGGTATGGTTTGACTCAATCACTAGTGCACTCATCCATTTCTGCAGCTTATAGGTGTCCTTGCTTCCTCTTGAGTTTATCTAACCAGTTGATATTATGTCGCTAGCTCCCAATAACTCTTTTTCTTTCTTTCAAGACAGCACCTTAGCTTCCTGTAAACTGTTGTGATGGCTGAGCTGGCTGAATATAAAGGGAAGAGACAAGCAACATAAGACAGGCACAATAAAGAAGTTATTGCACAAAAATACTGAATTGGCTATCCAATTTTCGTCTTTTCAACAGATGCTCCTAGTTGTGGCATGTGGCAGTTTTAACATCGGTTTAAATAAGAATATTTTTCGCTTTGCCACTTCTAATAAAGCACAGAATTATCCAGTACTCTTGTTAAAGTAGCATTCTCATGAGCGGGAGGAAGACAAATGGCAGATGTCTGCAGCACTGCCTGTTAATTTTCTGCACAAGAAGAATCCCTGATATAACCAACTAAATGAAAAACAACATTGGATTTGAACATGCAAAATATAATAGCGAGTTCTCTCACGGCTGTTTACTTAATGTTGAGCCGAGTCTGTATCTGCTGAGAAAATCAATCTTAAAAAGATTTACCGAATGTAGACAAATTAGCCAGCAGAAATTAGGCAGTGCATATTCATTATGCCCAGCTCTCAGTGGAATTCAGCATACACTGCAGTGTCTTTACCATTTAACTGCACTATCATAAATGCAATCATGTATTTTATCTAAAAGACTCTGAGGGCAATAAACTCTGTCTTTTACTATTACATAGTAAATGCGCAGACCTAACTATTAAGAAATGGTACTGTCTAAACAGTAATATTCCATCATATAGTTAGCTTAACCTCACTTTGAGCCTCTTTGGGCTCATTTTTCATGCCACTTCCTGTCCCACTCATGTTCCTGTGTTATTGTCCTGTCTTTCATGCATCAATAGATGGATTATTATACATCCTGATTCATAATTGGAGGGCAGGTTAGACAAGATGATAATTAAAATAGTGTGTTGCTCCTCCATCTATTTTCTGTTGCTGCCTTGACGCGTGCATCTGTATTTTTCTGTGCCCTCCTTTGTCCTCCAAGCTAATATTGTTGATGTGGCACTCGCTGAGGACACACAGCACAGACTTGCTGACACACACATACTAGCCTTCCACATATGCACACAGTTATTGTCTGTAGGAGTGGATTCTGCACTGTTGTGCACTTAATGTACAGTAAAACCAGAATGTTAGTCTGTTTTGAATTTGTTTTGGGCAATAAACATGACATAAGTGGAAAATTGCAGATATTTCACTTAGTAGAAAAAATATATTGAAACCATTTGATAACTATGGATTCACATCATTTTTATCAGATTTCCTGGGCTACATCTCTTATTTCTAAATGTTTAAGCATCATATTTCTACATATATTAATCTGTATTAGATTATAAGTGACAGAACGATACCTTCTCACACATTCATGTCCTCATCAGCTCCTTGTCCTCTCTGCCACTTACCGAACAGATGGTAAAATTGGACGCCACATCAAGTTTAGTAGCTGCCCTTAAATTTAGAGAGCCGTCTGTACTCTGACCATCACCATAACGCCGACTGCAGAGATGTCGCTTCCCTGTGACTCCGACAGAAAGGAAAAGTGCAAGACACTGACAAAAAGTTGTGATTTATCTATAAAACAGCTGCATGTATTTATAGGTTTCTTTGAAGAATGTTCCTTTAAGCATCTAGAAGCTATACCTAGAAAGGTACGCGCTCAGCTGACCTTACTTTAATTTTATCATGTATTGATTCCACATGAGGAATGTTGGTGTGTTTGCGCGTGTGTTTGTGTGTATTTGTGTGGAGGGATGCATCAGCAATTTTGTTGTTGTTTTATATTGTATCATGCCATATTCTCTATCCTTTAGGATATTGAAAAGTAAATTCTGTTGTTTTTTTAATCATTTTATAATATTTTTAGACTAAAATATCCCAACAAAGGATATGTTGTGTTAGCAAATTCAATGGATTGCAGACTGTTGCACATTGTTTCATGTTCTGTTGCATTCTTACTTCTATTCCTAAACTCAAAACTCAATGATATAAAATAGAGACTGATGAATATATTTACATAGTTATGCAGTACTTATAATCTTGTATGATGTTTATAATAAGTCAAACCTTGGTTGTGCTGTTATCAGTCAGTTTGCTTACATGCATGTTGGGTCCAAAAGTTTAACCTGTTTATTGAAATGAAGCATTATCATTTTCTTACCATATATGTAGGAAGAGTAGTTGGGTTATGCCTCAAGTATTCCTGAAATAAAGTTAAAATATTTGGCTACTGTGGGATTGTTTTGCATTTGATTAAAGAAAAAAAACACATTACCATAAACTGAAGCCCAAGCCTAAGTAATTCACATTACTGTCGGTTAGATTGTAACCTTTATGTCTCATACGCTGTGCCACAAACCACATAATGCAATTTCAGCTGGACGTAACCACAAAAGATATTCCCTTCCTCAGAAAGCTCCCAGTAATGGCGAAGATAATGGTAAATCTCAGACAAAGGGCAAAATTGCATAGGCTGACAGCTTGGGATCCCAGCTGGCAAAAGCTAACCATACTTAGATAGTAGTACTGCCTCAAGCAACAGGAAAATTGGAATGACTGTGGCAAAGTCATGGATACCACAACCAAGGCGTGAGCAGGGAGCCATGTGTTTGTTTCCATGAGTCTGGAGGCCAGTTCTCATTATAGTCGCTGGTAAAATATTACAGTTCAGCTGACACCATCTAAGTGAATTGTCCAGAGCAGTTTTGACAGCTAGTGGAAGGCAGAGCTAGATTATGATGGATGATGACAACAGGGGTGGTGCACAAGGAGCATTGATGTGTTTTGTTGCTCATGCAAGAACTAATATGTACATCTAATGTGGGACAGTTTTGGTGATGGTGTGCAAACACACACACACAAATTGGAGTCTGATGGTTCTGTTTAAATATTGTGTAAAATAATGTTGCAATTTTTCATACCTACAGAATTCATTCAGGATCTTTTCCTCGCCTGCAGCGCTGCCCCACAAGCTTTTTAAAAGCAATGTAAAAAGAAAAAAAGTATCATTACTGTTGCATACTACTCTATATCAGATTTGTGATACTGCTCTTGTGTTATTAATGCTTGCTGGTAGAATTCATTGCTTTCTTGTTTTCCTATCAGTAGAGTTTTATTTCACTAACATGAATAATTCCCATGGCAAGTGGAAAATTAAGCAGCTTATTGATGAAAACTTGATTGCAGCCCCTTCATTGCACCAGTTTCCCTTTTTTTACCAAATAAAAAGGCAATATAACATTTTCAAAGGCAACATGAAGGCTCTGAAAAGATTTTGCCTGTTCTGCTTAACAGAAATGGAGCAGCTGCACTAGAACGTTAACCACAAATATTGAGTTTTACATTTTCAGAGGCCAGACAGTCTGTTATGCAACTAATGTGTTACTGGATCAGAAGTTCACTAAAAAAAGGGGGGGCAAATTTTATTTTTTTACAACTTCTGCAGGAAACGGATATTAGAAATACAAACCGTAATTTCTATTTACTTTTAAGAGCTAAATGAACGAATAACTTATTTTTAAAAATTCCATTACTTATATTTCAGAACCTCAGTCATATTTTTCAACAGCATGTGATGGGGATTAGACTTGGCAGGTCAGACCAAATCATTAGAAACTGCCAGCTGATGACACTTTCACAACTTGATCCATTCTTGACTATTCAAAGCTGGTGGAAACACTCAACAACCACAGGCTTCTCAAGCAAATGACTTAAAAGCTGAAAATAAAGCTGATTGATGCCTACAAAGCAGTGGAAAGCTATAAAGAGTTATCAAAGTGCTTCCAGCTTGCAATTTCAAGTGTCTGAAATATCATTAAGAACTGGCAGCTAAGGGGAGCTGTATAAGTCAAGACAACATCTGGAAGACCAAGATAACTTTCAGATAAAGCTGCTTGACGGAAAGGGAAAGCAAAAGCTCCATGTGACTACAAAAGGACCCACAGGAAGGTTTAGCTGACACAGGAGTGGTAGTGCACGGTTCCATGGTGCAGTTTCTGCACAAACACTGTCTGCATGAGGGCAACACAATAAAAGGAAAGCTTTCCTACAACCTCATCACAAAAGCCTGCAGTTTGCACAGCAACATCGGAATTAATCAGAGCTGAGATAGATGTAAATTAAGGAGGTTTAGTAACCAAAATGCGTGTCAGGAATATGCGGTATTTTGTTAAAAGAACACGCTGACAACTGTTAGACTTAGAGAGGGCAACGTTATGTGTTGTATTCTGGCATGAAGGAAACTAATTAGCTTGTTTTTATTTATGAACAGCAGATTCTGGATGCAAAATGCTACGCAGTCAGCGAAGAAACTAAAATTGGGCTTGTTTTGACACAATGATCCACTATAAAGCATATGATTTACTGTGAAGTCCCTCAAGACACCTTTTGGAAGAAAGCTGCTTCAAAATGTCTCGGAGTGGGAAGGGAGCTGAGAATGTGCGAGGCTGATGAAATATAACAGAACAATCACTGTTTGGAACACAGGACGGTATAAACATGTAGGGACAAATGACAGGATAGAATCTGTCCCCTGCTCTCTTTTGGAGCAGATGGGGGAAGAAGAACACTTCATCCTCAGGTTCACTGGTGCTTTGGCTTCTACTGGTGTAGCAAATTCATCTCCCAGTAGTCACTCTAGCTTCTGGGTTGTTGCCCATTCTCCTTCCCTCCTGTCCTCCCTCCAAAAACTGAATCATTCACTCATTTTCTCTCTCTCGCCCTCTTTCTCTCTCTGATCCACTCTATTCTACCCATTTGGCCACCAGGGAGGTGTGTGGCACTGGAGCAAGCATTATTGATAGAGCATCTGTTTAGACATGGTGCAGGATCTGTGGCATGTGGGCAAGCAGCTGGGGGTTCGAGCAGGGGA
The DNA here is from genome assembly GCA_037177515.1 of Pseudomugil tenellus. Classification (NCBI taxonomy): domain Eukaryota; kingdom Metazoa; phylum Chordata; class Actinopteri; order Atheriniformes; family Pseudomugilidae; genus Pseudomugil; species Pseudomugil tenellus. The sequence goes on from JBAMHX010000017.1 coordinate 5,882,420, forward strand.
GACATTATGTCATATTACATATCTTGAGTTGTCTCGTTCAGTTGTATCTATGCCCATTTCACAGGCACGCAGTCCCACAGACACTCAGAAAAACAAACACGCCACCCCCATTCCCAAAATAATTACTGAGGTTGCCGAAATACTTGAAAATGTGAATCCCGGATCTTAGCAAGAATGTTCTAAATAATTTATTCGCAATGTTGTAAAAGTTGTCTAATGTGTCTGCTGTGTAGCAGCTGTTGCAGAAATCAGTTTTCGAGGCCATTTCAGACCAAAGAGCTAGAGGCGAATATGCTGGCATCATGCGTTTGTTGGGGCAGCCAGACAGACTGAGCACCCTATCCAGATAATCACCACACATCTCTTCTAGATGGCCAAACTTATCAAAGCTCACGCAGCTTCCTGCCAGTAGATTTCCATCGTTGGCAGCTGATTAAACAGAGGATTTTGTGGTATTTTAAATTATACAGACTGTGTCTTTTTATGATGTCTCATGGTAGGTCTTTGTGACAACACTCAGTTTTTCACCTTTTTTTTATTTTTGTTTGTTTTTATCACGCTTAGCTTGAGATTGTAATAAGCTGCTAACATGGACAACAGTAGTGAAATAATGCTTTTTGTGTACCTGAGAAAGTGAGTAAGGTGAAATGTGGATTGTTTTAAAATTTGTAAAACTAATCAAGCACAACTAAAGACAGATAAAATATAATTGGTTTTGCAAACACATATGTACAGGTAAACAGCCAGAAATAGTGTGAGGTTTTGTAGGCTAACGGAGTAGCTTAAATGTTTTGAGATTTCTTTTTGTCATTACAACACCCTGATGTTTATCTTTATCAGTTCTGTTTAAGATTTGCCGCTGTGTTTGGGATCATTGCTGCATGACCCAATTTGGGCTATGCATTACATGTCGGACAAACGGTGTCACATTTGATTCAACAATACTTCGGTCTACAAAGGTGCTCATGGTGGACACGTGGACAGCAAGGTCCCGTGACTGAAAAATAATCATCCTATACAGAGTCACACAGTAGATGTCAACAGATGCTGCAATCCACTAATACATATCTATTTAGACAATCAGGGGATCTTTGTTACCTTTAGAAGCTGTAAATGAGTTCAGCTGTTGCTAAGCTACAAACATGTCCATCCATCCATC